>VDFB02086081.1:266174462-266241929 GCA_007258455.2 Sequoia sempervirens
AAATTCTTCCAAGTGGTGAAAACCTAGAAACAGGCGCTACTTGAGGCCTTTGCATCCCTATTTCTTAGCATGCATCCTCGACACTTAGCCTTTCTCCATCGTGCCTTGTCCTTATTGCCTTGGTTTGGAATTGGTCTTTGTCTTTGTCTAGGGGCATCACTGTGTTAGCTTTGGTCTCTTGGATATGCTTGTCTTTAGGACACCTCGCAAACGGTGTTTTTCAACACTAACCCAACTCTGTTTTTCAACACAACCCCTGACATCGTGTGTTTTTCAACACTTATCAGTTTGGTCTTATCTAGTTCGGTCATGTGATCTTACCTACTTGCAAGCATTCGATCCTTATCCTCGGAACTCAGTATTAGTTTACACACTTAAAAAATTTTAATTGCAACACTTAATGCTTGAGATATGCCATGATCTTTTCTTTGTGTGCTGACTGATATTGATTTTCGTTGAGTGTCCTTGTCTAATAAGTCTCTCTATGATGCATAGCTAGAGGACTTGGGGCATGGGGCATGTTTTATTTGCTTTCTGCTTGTGGGTGTTGTCTTGAACCTCTTCAGTGTCTCTTGTTGTCTCCTTGACACACTTAAGAGATTTATGGCATCATCCTTGAATGTTTTTGCACAACCATTCTCATGGTAATCCTGGCGTTTATGTCTTGATGCGAGCGTTGGTTTCATACATTAACAAGTGTTTAACATTGTAGTCATCTTGACCTTCATGTCTTTGATGCCTGTTAGAATCTTTCCACATTCCAAGCTGATATAAATCACATTCATATCTTCATAGTTGCGTTTGTGACTAGTGATGATTGTGTGATTGTCTGATGTCCGGTAATAATGGCCCAATGATGAAAATAAGTTCTCTTACATTATCTAATGAATGATGAACACACAAAAACCTATGTTACCCTATTGCAAGTACACCTTTGCATTTTCATGTAGCTTGCATTATTTAGACTTCATGTTAATTTGCACTTTTAGGCTGTATTATGGGTTTGAGAGGGTTTTCTTCATCTTTCTTGTGGATTTTTCATCAACTATGATCACGTTCTTCATTTCCTTATCTTCTTTCATGATCTCAATCAAAATTCATTGATTTTGATGCATCCTCTTTATTGAGTATGATTTTCTTCCCTTTCTCTTCCATTTCTTTTCCATTTCTTCCAAACTTCTATCTTCCATCTCGATTTCACCCCACTTCTTTCTTCTAATTCAACCTTAGGGCATAATTTTCTTGTTGATCTACCTGGGTTCTGTGATTCTTATATTTTTCATCTTACATCAAGAACCTTATCTTTTGTTTGATTTGATCAAATTTTTCAATTTATTATTTCTCCTCTATCTCATTTCGATTTCGATCACGAGGGGGAAGTACCTATCAAACTTCAATCCTTGATTCTTTATCAATTTATCAATTGCTTCTCTTGGGGCAACCTTGCTTGAGATTCTTATCTCTCACTTTGGATGTGATCCCGAATCGACCTCATGTTCAAAGGCCTTTTGTTTATGTTTGTCCAGATGTGATCCCGAGTCGACCTCACATCTGAGTTGTTTTGTGATCCCAAATTGATCTCACATTGCAACTTCATTCTTTGACTGCATGTGATCCCCGAGTCGACCTCACATTAGTCAAAGAGGGGCAAATGTATGCAACCTAAAATGGTCACCTAGACTTTGGGCCCCATTTATTTAATTTGTCAACATCAACTTTCTCAATCAATGATTGTCGTGATTTTCAAATCAAATTTCTTAATCAATTCATAACTATTTCAAATGTTTCAATTTTCCCTAAGGTTTGAATGCTTCATTAATTTTATTTAATCAAAGAAATAAATCCTTTTAATAAATAAAATAATGTTATTTAATTGAAGTTAATATTACTTAAATAAAATGATGCTATTTAATTAAATCTATTTTTAATTAAATAATTTTATTTTATTTTATTAATATTCATTTCTAAATTACATAATCTTATTTTATTTTATTAAAAGAGATATTATCGCCTTAAATTAAATTAAATAAATGAAATATCCTCTCAAGAATATCCTGTGATGAAAAAAATGGAAACAAATCAGTTAAAAGGGAAATAAACTAAAAAAGAATTCCAATCAAGATTTGTTTCTATTTTTCTATTTATCCCACATTGTTTCTGAATTTGCCTTCAATTCCACTTTTGCCTATAAAATGAGCCCTCTCATTCTCATTTCAAAGATCATGAATTTTTACATCAATTTATGCTACAAATTTTCTTGAGTTTTATCATTTGAGATTACACATTAGTTTGATTTTATAAGCATCTTAGTTTTAGAGCATATAGTTTAATATTACATTTTAGCTTAATCTTCATAGTAGATTAATTTGCAAAGTAATTTATTTATGGCATTGCATGTAGATTAATTTTCATTTCAATAAATTAGTTTTGTTTATTGCATTTTACAGTCATTTAGATTAGTTTTCATTGTTGCATTGCAAGAACATGATTCATGGAGATTGGCATTCTTGCTTCTCCTTTTTGAATCTCTCGTTCCGAGACTGTATTTGCAGGGGTAACTGGGTCAATCTGAGGGCCACAATATCAATCCCTGCTCTTCTCGGATAGAGAGCTATGAATTGATTTGCAAGGACTCATTATTGAGTATCCTCGCATGCAAGGATTCACAGAAGTATAACATATTTTCAGTTATACAGGTACTTTGTCTTGCCTACTAGAAATATTAGGCGACATCAACGCATGCTTCCTTTGTCGAAAGGAAGGCCACCTAAGAAGAAACTTCCCCATTATTAAAAAAAATCTTCCATGGGGTCCCATCAACCTAAAAGTGGGGCTCTTAACAATGGAAGTCACGATTCCATGCCTAAATCACTGGGTGTGGGAAAAATGGGGGAACCCCATGAGACCCAACTGGATGGTGGTGAAGTGGGTGGGTCTAGCAATGGTATTAGGTCTCTTGTGTGAGATGGTGTAGGCTTGACATCCTCCATTATTAGAGGTTTTGTTGAAGACCTCCCTTTGCATAACAATGGGGATGATGTGGCCCTCAACAACACCTTTGAATCCCTTAAGGAGAATGTTCCAAACCTATCAGGTGGAAAAGTGCAAGAAATTATTAATGCTTAGCTATCTCTTAGACCTCTTTCGACCCAATAGGTGATAGGGGATCTCTTCATATTAGAAAGACTTAATGCTCAATAGATTGTCTTAAAAAACCTTGAGAAAAAAATTAAAAAGTCATTGGGCATGTCGAATATAGGTCCAATTTTTTTTGAATATCAAATAAGGAGAAAAGATAACCAGTTTTCTTTGAAAAGGTCCCTCCAAGCTAAGAAGGTGCTAGAGTTGATAATTTGAATGAAGGACCTGGGGACCCTTCAAAGGCATTGGGAGCTAAGTTTTTTGTGGAGGTAAATGATTCCAATTCCCATGCGACAACCCCCCAAATGGGGAACAACTTTATGCCTTCCTTGTTGAGTGATCCTCTAGTGTCCCTTGTTTAGACTAACTCTCGCATCACTGCCTCTGGCCAATTGGCTAGTTTTGAGCAGGGCTATACTATCAATTTTTGAATTCACCAATATTTTCCCTCTCCCTAAGAGAGACTTCAAGGGGATTGAGGGTCCCTCAAGTACTCCCTTAGGAAACCTTAGAAACAAGGACCTCAAGGTTATGGGGGTAAATGATGATGAGAATGTCATGTTGGGGTAGTTGGAAATAATCCCTAAACTTAAGAATGATCTACAAAGACCAAGGAAAAAAAAAGAGTCAATGGCCCCTAGCAAAGAAGGAGAAAACACATTGAGTAAAAGGAAGAAAAGGAGTGTGGTGATCCAATCTCCCATGGCCAAAAAATGGGAGGTGGAAGAGAAGCTACCCAAGTCTTTTGAAAATTTCAAGAGTGACCATAGTGATAGCCCCATGACCAGTGATGATGAATCTTAAATGTGTCTGTTGGAATGCCATGAGACTTGATTCCCCTGATAGAAAATATATAATTAGAAGATTCTTATATCTAGAAGAAAGCAAAGACATTGTGCTTCTACAAGAAACCAAGGCTACTAGATTTTCTCTCAAAACCAACCTCAAGTTTTTTTGGAATGAGGCTTGCTCATTCTCCACTACACATAAAAGAGACATGGGGGTAGCCATTCTAATTTCCAACTAGTGGAATCAATTCATAACCAGATTTGGGTGTTCCCAATGCAATAGAGTTGTGTGGGTGACATTAAAAAAAGATTATAAGGAATTTGGAGTATGCTCAGTTTATGCTCCAAATGACTACAGTGATAGAATATCCTTGTGGAAATCGCTTGCTAACCTTCCAACAATCCCATGGGTGCTTGGAGGAGATTTTAACATGGTTGAACAATCTAAAGACAAATGGGGAGGAATTAACATGTCCTGGAAAGGAAATGAAAAGAAGTTTTGGCTTAGATAAAAAGATCAACTCCCTTATATCATTTTTATGCACCCAAAAACATTCTACACTTACCATTTTTGGCTTAGATAAAATAATTTTAGGAATTGACCTTTTTGTGCATTTTTTTGGTTCTACACTTTATTCGACTTAGAAACACATTTTTATGTAGTTGACTTGTACCAAATGATTCTTGATCCATCACCTTTTCAACACCAATTTGCATGCTAGACAACGTAGAAGAAGAAAAATTGAAGTTTCTACATCATTTTTCATTATCTCAGGCAATATATTCATTTTGTTACAATTGAAATGTTATATTGAGTTGTTTTGTTTATTTTTGACAATATAAACCATTCCTTTCATGATTTTATTAATCATAATAGTTTTGCATACAATTCAACATTGAATTATATAGAAGTTGCATGAAAAAGTTTAATTTTTAGGAGTTTGAAGAAAAAAATGAAAAACATGATATAATTTAGATGAATTCATGTAAACTCATATAGAGGATATCAACTTAACAAAATTTTTCTTATGAATTCTATTTGCATTACTCATAGTAGTCCATTTCCATCATGGCTAGTGGAATTCACTCTTTTTTAGTTTAGCTAGATATTTATATTAATTTTTTTTGTTTTGTTTTGACAATATAGACCATTCATTAGGGTTCCATTGAGGGAGTGCTCTGAGTAGGTCTATAGTTTGGCGTGTGTGGTTGGAAAGCAGGTACATGAAACTCAAGGCATAGAGAGGTAGGGCCCTCCCCACTGTAGGTTTGTGTGGTCGTAGACCCTTTGTATCCTTGGCTCTAGTCATTTATTTATTTCCATTATTGTTGAAAAGTTTATTTTCTTTGTCTTTGTTTTTCTTGTATTTATTTCACTTGTGTGAAGGGATGGCTTCAACCCTGGTTGTGTCCTGGTGTCTTTTCTCCATTTATGGAGGGGGTATGATACCCCCTGTCCAACCTGGTTTAGAGGAGAGTGTTAATGATTCTCATTCCCGTGAAGTGAAAACATTCAAAGAATCCATTGTAACACAAGCTTTTTTGGCCCCTATCAATGCCAGATTCATTGCGGATGGGAGATCGGGTGAGGATGGCAGAGGGGAAGGTAAGAACGCCTCTATTTTCCCTAAATATTTTTTTTACATCCTAATCCTACGATGAAGGAAACAATCTATAGTGAAAGAAAAAGGTTGTTATTTTTTTAACGACTATAGACAATTTTAAGCAAAATACCTACAAGGAAATTTATTGATTCATGGTTTTCTAATGTTTGGATTAGAAAATTTGACATTCCCATTTCATACTGTAGATTAGTTCAAAAAGGAAATTATTTGTTATTTTCTTAAAGTCTCATGAAATGCAAAAAAATAGTGTTAGAAAATCTATATTGGAATGTAGGAGGTTGTGCCTTTCATACTCTACCTTGGTCATCTTCGGCCATTGCAAAAGAAATTATTGCTCTTTCTTGTCCTAGGTGGGTAGTACTAAAAGCCTACCCTCAGAATTCTAGAGGCCAATTATACAACTCCTCAATCCAATTAGAAAAGTGGTAAGGGTTGAGGAAACCAAGGCTACTCCATCAAATCTTGATGTGTGGGTCCTAGTCTCTCTCAGCCCTGACATTAAGTTCCCTAGATCCATTAACATTGTTGAAGATTTTGGTACTTCATCTTGCCTACTGGAAATCTTGGGTGGCATCAATGCTTGCTTCCTTTGTAGAAAGGAAGGCCACCTAAGAAGAAATTTCCTCATTATTAAAAAATAGCTTCCATGGGGTCCCATCAACCTAAAAGTGGGGCTCCTAACAATAGTGGTTACGATTCCATGCTTGAATCACTGGGCGTGGGTAAAATGGGGGAACCCCATGAGACCTGACCAGATGGTGGTGAAGTGGGTAGGTCTAGCAATGGTGTTAGATCTCTTGTGTGAGATGGTGTAGGTGAGATGTCCTCCATTATTGGAGGTTTTTTCGAAGACCTCCCTCCGCATAACAATGGGGATGATGTAGTCCTCAACAACCCCTTTGAATCCCTTAAGGACAATGTTCTAGACCTATCAAGAAGCGGAGTGGAAGAAATTCTTAAGGCTTAGCTGTCTACTAGACCTCTGTCAACCCAATAGGTCATTGGGGATGTTTTACTATTACAAATACTTAATGCTCAATAGATGGTCTTAAAAACCCTTAAGAAAAATATTAAAAATTCATTCAGCATGCTGGATACAGGCCCAAATTTTTTTGAATATCAAATAAGGAGAAAAGATAACTAGTTTTCTTTTGAAATGGTCCCTCCATGCCGAGAAGGTGCTACATTTGATAATTTGAATGAGGGACCTAGAGACCCCTCAAAGGTGTCGGGAGCTAATTTTTTTGTGGAGGTAAATGATTCCATTTCCCATGCGACAACCCCCCAAATGGGGAACAACTTTATGCATTCCTTGTTGAGTGATCCTTTGGTGTCCCCTATTTAGACTAACTCCTGCATCACTGCCTCTGGCTAGTTGACTAGTTTTGAGTAGGGTTGTACTATCAATTTTGAATTCACCACTAGTTCCCATCCCCCCAGGATAGACTTCAAGGGGATTGAGGGTCCCTCAAGCACTCCCTTAGGAAACCTAAAAAATAAGAACCTCAGGGTTATGGGGGTAAATGATGACGAGAATGTCATGTTGGGGCAGTTGGAAACAACGCCTAAACCTAAGAATGGTCTGGGAAGATGAAGGAAAAAAAAGGGTCAATGGCCCCTAGAAAAGGAGTGAACACATTGAGAAAAAGGAAGAAAAGGAGTGTGGTGATCCAATCTCCCATAGCCAAAAAATGGGAGGCAGAAGAGCAGCTACCCAAGTTTTTGAAAATTTCGAGAGTGACCAAAGTGACAACTCCATGACCGGTGATGATGAAGCTTAAATTTATCTCTTGGAATATCAAGGGACTTGAGTCCCCTAACAGAAAATATATAATTAGAAGATTCCTATATCTGGAAAAAAGAAAAGACATTGTGCTTCTATAGGAAACCAAGGCTATTGGATTTTCTCTCGAAACCAACCTCAAGTTTTTTTGGAATGAGGCTTGCTCATTCTCCACTACACATGAAAGAGGCATGGGGGATGCCATTCTAATTGCAAACCAATGTAATCAATTCATAACGGGATCTGGGTGTTCCCCATGTAGCAGAGTTGTGTGGGTGACATTGAAAAAAGATGATAAGGAATTTGGAGTATGCTTAGTTTATTCTACAAATGACTACAAGGATAGAATATCCCTGTGGCAATGGCTTGCTAACCTTCCAACAATCCCTTGGGTGCTTGGAGGAGATTTTAACATGGTTGAACAATCTGAAGACAAATTGGGAGGAATTGACATGTCCTCTAAAGGAAATGAGAAGAATTTTTGGCTCAGATTAAAGCAAAAGTTCAACCTAATTGATCCCATGAAGAATTGTAAAATGGAGTGTAAGGATATTTGGTTTACCTGGTGCATTGCTAAAAAAGGTAACTATAGAATTTATTCTAGGCTAGATAGGCTCTATGCTACTGAGAAATTTTTCAATTTCATTCCCAATGAAAAAGGTGTCAAGGTATGTGTCTACCCATACACCCTTTTTGATCATCACCCTATTAAATTTGACCTTGCATTTTTTCAAGACAGACCCATGAAAACAACAAAGAACTAGTCTTTTATGCTCAACACCAATGTGATTCTTGAAGATGTTGATTACAAGGAGGCCATCTCCTCAATCAGGGAAATAAATAAATGGATGCTCAAAGATACCATTGCCATTGAGAGATGGAACACTAATGTAGATTCTTGGTGGAATCTCTTCTAGATTTCTTTATGGGAAGGTTTGGTAAGGGCCAAAGACAGCTTGAGAAGGATTCATGCTCAAAAAATAAAAGGGATGGGGTTCTGATCTAAAGTTAGTTGGCTAAAAGCCAATGATAAAGGGTCTAAATTCTTTAAATTCCTAAGTGAGAAAAACATAAAGGAGCAGGTTTGGAAAATTTAGGATGGTGAAAATCTTCTAGTTCTCAAGAAGACATCCTGAAGCAATTCCACAAATTTTTGAAGAATATTTTCTCCTTTGAAGGAGGGGGGAATGACAAGTGTGAGGCAAGAAGCTTTATAGAAAGCATCATCCCTGAAAAGATCTCTATTGAAGATGTTGCCTCCCTCTCTGCAGACTTGACTAAGGAGGAAATCTAAATGACTTTTACCTCTATGAATAATGAAAAGTCACTAGGATGGGATGTGCTACCCATTGAATTCTATAAATGTTTTTTTGATTGGATTTGTGAAGATCTACAATTTTATGAGGAATCCATTAACAAGGGTATCATAAAACTCCTACCAAAAGAGGGGATAGGACCCTGGTGAAAAATTGGTGGCCAATCACTCTTTTAAATGTCTCATACAATATTTTTTCCAAAGTGCTTTCTTTAAGGTTAGTCAACCTACTACCAATTTTTTTTAGCTCCACTCAAATTGGCTTCATCAAAGGGTGCTACATATTGGAAAACCTCATAACAAGCTGGGAGGCCATGGAGTGGGAAGAGGTAACCGACTAGAAGGTAACAATGCTACTCCTGGACTTTGGAAAGGCTTATGACAAGGTGGAGTGGTATTTTCTAAGGGTTATCCTTAAAGCATTTGGGTTCCTTGAAGGTTTTTGCAAGATGGTGAATATGTTGTTAAAAGATACTTCTACCTAGATTGAAGTGAATATGGAATTCTTAGAAGAGGTATTGCTAGAGAGGTCTATCTGGCAAGGGCGCCCTTGGCCCCTACACTATTTGTTGGGTAAAAGCACAAAGCTATGTCACACTTTCGACAAAATAAATAGTTCCGAGTGAAACATTTTCGGATAGAAAAGCTTTGGCCGAATCTGTTTCGACCGAAACCACATGGCCTATACATGGAACACAGGGTTTTAGCCAAATAGGTTTCAACCAAATCCAAAAAAACAATTTTTTCCCTTTTCCACTTTGAAATTGGCTTATTTATGTGTGGGGTTTCTATAGAAAGGGTTTCAGCTGAAACTCTTTCTACTAAAACTATCTATGTGGTATCCTAGTTGGTAGTCAACTTAGCTTTTTTTAGAATTTTCTAAAACTTTCAACTTCAACTAAGTGTTTCTTCAGTCAAAATGATGTTTTAAAAAAAAAGAAAAATACCCTTTTGTAGAGCTCAGAGTGGTAAATCCGAATATGTAATATTTTAAATATTTTGATTACTTTTAATATATTTTATTTTTAAAATAATGCAAGTAGGTTAAAATTAAAAAAGAGGTTGATTAGAAATGAAAAAAAAAAATTAAAACATATTAATTTTTTTTTAAAAATATATGGTGCACTAGAGGAGAGAGTCCTCTTCAAAAGGGTATAATTTTTTTTTTGAAAATGATTAAAAAAATAGACAATAGTTGACATCCCATGAAAATTGTCAAATTCTGACAAGTTTGACTTTAAAATGTTATTACGAGAAAAATATATATCAAAATATAATTTTTTTTCCCATGCACTAGATATCGAAGCTACCTATTTGGAGAAAAAAATTTAGGGAAAAATGAAGTATTTTTCAATTTGTTTCTTGACATCCTATGAACGTCACTTTTTTTTTGAAATTTTTAGCATCCACAATATGTTCTTAAATTCATAAAAAATAATGATTTTTTAAAAAAAATTTACAAGAATAAACTTCATCAAAAGTTCTACATTTTATCAGTTTACATCATTTTTAAATTCAAAATATAAAGACCACTTTTATGTGGTCAAAGTTCAAAAGTTTTTTACTATTGATCGATTCCTTTATAAAGAATGACACAGGTTTGTGATTTTACCCTATTATTGCCTCATACGCTCTATATTTTCTTTTAAGGGACCAAACACTCTCCCCAAGAATAAGAGTAATTAGACTATCTAACAATAATGAACTGATCAATGTCCAATCATAGATGACACTGCCTTGTTCATTGACCTTGATAGAAGCAACATGGAATCCCTAATGGTAAAGATTTAGCTATTTTTTTTAGGTTCAAAAGAAAGAATCTCCAACTCCAATTCAATAGCTCTTGGGTGGGAGGAATCCCCTCGGAAGTGGATAAATGACTTCAAAATTCAATGGGGAGGCCCCAACATTCAAGTGAGATATCTTGGGATACCCTTTGCTATCAGTTCTAACCTCAAAGAGATGTGGAAATGGATAAGTGAAAAGTTTGAGAAGAAACTGGAAAAGTGGAACAAGCACTATCTTTCATTAGTAGGAAGGATTCAAGTTTGTTAGAAAATATTATCTTCTTATAGCATACATTTTTCCTCTGTCTAGTTGTTCTGTAGCTACCAAATTAATGAAATTCATAAAAGAATTAGAGCCTTCCTATGGTCAAATGGTAAAGGAAAGAGGAAAAAGCATGCGGTAAATTAGGAGTGGTGTTGTCTTGACAAGTTTCAAGGTGGCTTGGGGTTGAAGGACTTGAGACTCTAGGGCATTGATCTAGCATCTAAATGGATTGTAAAATCTTTGGAGGGAGGCAAATCATGGAAGGTTTTGGTCATAAATAACATTCAAAATGTAGTTCCCAAATAGGCCAAAGCTTGGAAGGACATGTCCCTATGTGATATTCTCATCAACAATCACCCCATGATTCCATCTAGATCCTTGGTTTTTAAGATCCTTTGGAAGGCTTGGGATTTCAACAAACATAATGCCCATCTCAAAAATTGCAATATAACTCTCAATAATTCCAAGTGCCAAAGCTTCTATTCTATTTGGTGGAATCTCTACCAAAATGGTAAACCCTTAGTTCTCCTTCAAGGCTTCTCCACAAAAAAATGGTATAAAGTGGGCATTAAAGTGTTCAGTGATATTCTTAGTAATGGGAACCTCAAAAGCTTGGAGGTCTTGAGTGCTGAATTTTTTCTCCCCCTTCTATAGTAAGAACCCACTCTACCATGGCTATAGCCTACTCAAGGGATATGTTCCCCTCAGGTGCAACACCCACCCTTAACCCTGCTCGGGACCTTGTGTGTAAGGATGGGGGTGAACTAGTCAACCTCAATGCCAAAACAATTTACAAAGAGCTAAGATTAAATGATGTTTTCAAGCATATCAACCTTTACTAGGGAACATAGCTCTTAGACATTAGTTGGAAAAAAATCCTTGTGAAGGTCTGACATAACTATGTTGAGCCTAAGAAGGCTTCTTTCAAGTGGCTTACCCTTCTCCAAAGGCTTCCATTTAAATCCAACACTAATGATATTGATATCTATTATATTTGTTGCACTCCTAAATCTGTGGTTCATATTTTATTTGAGTGTTTTTATGAAAAATAAATATGGAAAATGTTCTATCATGATTTGAATATTTAGTTAGATGATAATATTATAGACTAGAATTCAATTCTTCTATGTGATTTAAAATTGAGAAAAAACTATCAATTGTTTTAGAATTGCTTGACTAACAAAATCCTCTGGCACATATGGAAAGCAAGGAATGATGAAAAGTTCAAGGGACATAAGAGGGTTCTTACTGAGTCAAATAAAAGACTCACTTATATCTTTGTTATCTTGCAAGTGTCACTCCCTATTGAATTTTCTCTTAACAAATTTCTAGACCTCTGTAGGGATGGAACTGCAAATATTGTCTAGGATGAAATCATATGTGGGCATGTGTGTTGGCTTAATGACAGAGAGACTAATATCTTTCTTCAAGCATTTAGGGAATTTTAGAGAGTCTTTAATCAGGTAAGAGGAAATAGGAATGTAAGGCATAGGGGCCCCTCTCAACATACCTAACATGCTCGTCAGGATGAGGACACCTTCTTAGTTACTAGGTTGGAAAGAGAGGATGGTGAAGGTGGTGAAGTAGACAGTAGCCACAAGGTTCATGATAATGAAAGTTGATCACTGCTATAGCCTTTTTTGATATATCTTGCTACTAAGTTTGTATATCCCTATATAAAGAGGAAAAAATAGTGTGTATAAACTTGTTTTGCTACATATTATAAGCCTGTATATGATGTAAAAAGTAGTTAGGAGTCTATATTTTGCTTAATAGTGAATAAAACCTAAAGGATATGATACATGAATGCAATGATGTATATGTTTATCTTACTATTATTAATACAAAATATAGACCATTCATTTGATGATTTTATTAATCTTCATTTTTTATACATGGAATTCAACATTGAATTAGATGGAAGTTGCATACAAAATTTTAATATTTAGGAGTTTGAAGAAGAAAAAAAAGTATGACATAATATATGAATTCATGTAGACTTATATAGAGGATTTGAAAAAATGTCTCAAACAAATGTGGTCTCATGGAATGCAATAAAAAGAAAATGCAATTGAAAGCTGCTCCTAGTTATTAGTTATGCAATGTGAAGTAATTGCATAAGAGTTGAACTCAGTTGAATTAAAAAAACATTATATTGTAATTGAATTTTTTTCATCTATAAACGTCTAGTTACATTAGTTATGCAATGTGAAGTAATGCTTTGAGTTTTAAAGATTTTCAATGCAATGTAATCAATGATATGTTATGGTCAACATAGATTTTTTCCAAGAATTCATAGCTTTTCTGAAAGCACCTAATAGCCATACCAGCAAGGCAATGATTTTTTTGTTAAAATGCTTTGGTAGATATGTATGAAAAATGTGGTAGCATATACAAGGTAGTGAACAATTTGAAAAAAAACCTCAAATAAATGTGGTCCCATGGAATGCATGACAAGCAAATGCAATTGACAACTACTCCTAGTTCATCAACAAGGTATGTGAAGTAATTACATAACTACACTTAATAGGTTGACTTTAAAAAAAATTAGATTGCAATTGAAATTTTATCATCTATCAAAACACATCTAGTTATTAGTTATGCAATGTGAAGTAATTCTTTGAGTTTTAAATTTATGGGAAATGCAATGTAATTAGCGATATGAATATATATGTTTGATAAAATTCTTTACTAGAAATGCATGTAAAATGTGGTAGCATAGACATGGAAACATGAGCTGATTGAAAGAATGCCTCAAAGAAATGTGGTCTCATGGTGATGCATGACAAGAAAATGAAAAATGTGGCAGCATAGACAAGGCAATGAGAAGTTTGAAAAAAAGCCTCAAAGAAATGTGGTCTCATGGAAAGCATGAGTTTGAATAAAATTAGATTGCAATTGAAATTTTTTCATAGATATCAATAGATCTAGAGCTATCAGTTATGCAACATGAAGTAATTATTTTAGTTAGAAAGATGTGCAATGCAATTTAATCAACAATATGGATAGGTTTCATAAAATGATTTGGTAGATCAAAAATTTCATGGCTATGGTTAGTGAGCATTACTCACTTTTTTTCTTTGTGTGTTTGTGAACATGTAGCATTCAACATTATGTCAAGGAAATGAGAAAAAAATCTAACGCCAGACATGAATGCAAAGCTAAAATTGCAAGGAGAAGAGAAAAAAAGGAAATTTCAGGAATAAAATAAATTGTAGTCCATAGAGGAAGAAATTCTCGTGCAATCTAAGAGAGATGTCAAATTGGTAGCACAAAGGGAACATATGCAAAAAAATTGTGCAAGGATAGAAATGAATCTCAAAGTTGGGGGCACATCATCAACCATAAGTAAAGTTCAATGCATACCATCTACAACATCTCATGTTCAAAGTACATCAACAATCATATTTCTTATTGAAGACACTACATCAACAACATGTGGTTTTACAAGTACATCAACAAACACATATCTATCTGAAGACACACCACATATCACATCTCAAGTTGGAGGTACAACATCATTTACATGTCAATCTCAAGGTATGTCATCGATTTCACCTTAGATTGAAGGAACACCATCTATCCCAAATGTTGTTCACCTTCCTAATGTTGACACAAATTTACCTTTGAGAACTCTGAGAGTTTTGCATAGAAAACCTAAATTTTTGATTGATATTGATGCCAATGTCTGGAAACCAATGGTTGATAAGATTCCAAAACGTACATGTCAACAAAATGTAAAGAAGATATGGAGTTTATTTTTTGAGAAGCGAAGTGAGGCTGGAAGATGTCAACTATTTTTTGAAATGATGAGGAAACTCAATTTTAGGCCCACCATGAAGATTCTTGAGCTAAGAACATCAAAAGACTCATGTGATAAATCCAATGAGTGCATACGAGAGTGTGCATTCTATCTCATGTACGAAATATAGTTGTGCCACACCATGTTTGATGACAACAACATTGTTAAGCAATCAAACAAGGAATAAGATAAACCTTTCAAAGATGAGTAAATCTTTTAAAATAAGTAGATCATCTCTAATGAGAGCCAAAAGAAGGTGTGGAAGAGTGGAGGATCAAATTAACAATGAGTTATGGACATTCTCAGGTAGACTACCATGAAAAGATAAATAGATTGCTCAATCCTTGAGATCTCTAATACAAGATTTTTGGAAGGATAACACAAGGGTCTTTTCCAGTCAAAGAGATATTGTAAGGAGAATTGGTAGTCAAATCCATGAGCCACATCGAAAGCATTTTTTGGATACCACTCAAACCCAATTTTTTTCTAAATTTCTAGAGAGGTATCCTCAAGTTAAAATATGTCAAACATTTTTTGAAATGCTAAAGACTTTTCATGTCAAAATAAATCACACACACACTCCCTAATTTTTAGTAGAGTACATATTGAGTTTTCTAGCCGTTATGATTTTTATCAATGTATATGTGTAGACATACATACTAACAATGTTTTGTAGGAAGTAACATAAGGCCTCCACCTAGATCTTGAAGGGATTTTTATCTACCATTTTATGTGAAAGAGTGGATGGTCAAATTTTTTACAAGAAATCATGTTTGGATGGCACATTTGATCATTGTAGTGGTATGCAACATTTTCCAATTTTCCAATACATGGCTAATACACATGCACTTGGGAATGAAAGTGTGGAATTTGAAAAATACAAGATAGTGGCCTATAGTCTAAAAGATGGGAAAGAAGCAAAGAAGTGTGAATTGGTCAGTGATAATATTCAAGTATATCAACTTATGGGATTTTTTTCGTGATCATGTGGTCTATGAGTATGCAAGGCATACACATAGAGATCGATGGTTAGACTCATAGTTCAAGTTATGCAAGGACACATTTCCACTTCATAGTATCATTTCAATTGTAGACTTCATAGAGAACTACACACTATAGCCACCGAACAAGGTGCAATCACAATACTACAACTCCACATAGGTTGCTATATTTATTCATATAGAATTCATTCATGCAAATGACAGTACAAAGGATAATAGGAAGGTATTGAGGGAGTATAACTTTTATATTAGTGATGATCGCACACATACTACAAAGTTTGTGCAAGGTTACTTTTAGATGTTCTATGTTGATTTGGCTAGCAAGGGCATATCATTTAGTCAACATATCATATGGTTAGATAATTTTACATCACAATCCAAGAAATCTAAAATGTTTTACTGGTTGAGCAGGATGCATAGGATTAGCAGTGTCCAACATATGTGGAATTTATTAGAGGTTGGGCATGGAAAGGGGGAGTATGATGGTGCATGATGGTGTGGAGAATATAGACATAGGGAATTTGAATACCATCAAACCTAATAAAGTAGAAAAAATAGGGGAAAAGAAACAAGATTTCACATATCTCAAGTTGAGAATGAAAGTGTGACAATACTAGTTATGATGTATGCTTAACACAAAATCAAAAAGTTGTTCAATGTTGTCATGTATACCATTCAACCTAACACATATATAGTACTCCATTCAAACAATCAAATATAAGAGTCAATTTCATTCAATTATGATGCATAAACAAATGAATTAGGTAGGGCATAAACTTTTGATGTATAATGGAAATACAATCTACACCATTCAACCCTAATACATAAGTGAACTAAGAGTCATCATGAAAGTTGCAAAGGAGTGTAACTTTCATTCTAATACTCATGCAACCAAACTGATAGTTCCAATAGATCTGGATGGGTACGTTTAGGCTATGCATAGTCTTGTTTCACACCCAAACATGCCGAAATAGTTTGAGCTACATTGTATCAGTGATATCTCTTAAGAGTATAAAGTGAAAAAAGGAAAAAATATTTGATGAGTTGTTACTTGGACACCATGTCACTTAGAAACATCGTGTTTGAGGCTAAAGGATCGCATAAGGCATCTTCATAATAACCTCTATTGGTTTTTGATATCTCAGAGGTGTTTGCTCATGGTGTCCAATTTTTAGTTGATGGAAAAAGTGTCAAATGCATGTAGTATAAAGTTGCAAAGGGGTGTAACTTTTGTTTTGAAACTTGTTTGACCAAACTAACAGTTCCAACATGTTTGTATGGGTACTTTTAAGCTAGGAATGGTCCTATTTTGCACCCAAACATGCTGAAACAATATGAGCTACATTATACTAGTGATATCCCTTAAGAGTCTAAAGTGAAAAAGTGCAATAATATTTGGAAAGCTATTACTCGGACACCATGTCACTTACAAACATTTCTTCTAAGGCTATGCAATCATGTTGGGATACTTGGCAATAAACTCTCTTGGTTTTTGATATCTCTGAGGTGTTTTCCCGTGGTGTTGACTTTTTTTGATGAATAGGCAGCTATCTATATTAATATAAAGATAAAGTTACATATTCACCAAAAAATTGGGTGGTAAGAAGACACACCTCAAAATTTAAATGGAAAAATCCCAAAAAACCAAAAACTGGAGTCACATGGGCTTATCCCAGAAGTCCATAATCATTACAATTATAAAATAAAAAGGCCATCATGCGACTAGAGCAGTGCTAGTAGAGCTAGGAGGTTCTCTTTCATCCATGTGTTTCCCCCATACATTAGTGGGGTCTAGAGTGATGTCAGGAGTAGGACCCAAACCATCATCAACATATTTTTCCTTCTCTTTATCTTTACCCTTGAGTTAGGGTAAGATTGCAAGCACTAGATCGGAAAACTTTTTCCAGAATCTGGCCAACCAAAGCCAGAAGCAGGAGTGCCATTAGAGGGCCACTCAGAACTACCACCACTACTACCTGAAGCTCCAAGAGGGTGGGAATTGCACCGAAGAGGAGGATAAGAATGGGGTGAATAGAGCCACTCTCCTATCAGCCTCGAGAGGGTGACCAACCACGAGAGGAAGTGGACGAAGCAGAAACTTGAGCAACAGTATAAGGGGCATTGCCCCAATGGTCCAAAAGCACCTGCAAATGAGCCACCTCAAGTGCAATTTTTTTTCCTAAACTTGAATCTGTAAGAGCACATTAGAACAAATAATAGCTTTAGAATACAAAGAAACATTTTTTTATCCATTTTTGTTTTAGCAAATATGTAGGCATTTCTATCTTTCCATATATTGAAGAGGATTTACACCCTGAAAGTGTTCCAAAGTTGGGTATACTTAGTAGGAAGTCTAGGTGAGTCTCCCAATAGAATCATATGCCAAGAAAAGGGCTATTGTCTAAAGGGCTGAAAGAAGTCATGAATCCAAGTCCTAAACTACTAAGCTCTAGTACCAAACTAGAAGAGATGCTTAAAAGACTCATGTTTCCCACAGAAAGGGAAATGATAGTCCTGGACCCCCAAGTGAACAAGCCGAGAACCCACAGGAAAGCCTTGGAAAAGAATACACCAAGCAAAGTGGGAAATTTTTGGCTCAACACTTGTAGACCAAGTGGCAGATAGTCTTTTTCACTAGAAATGAGTGGGAGATTGAAGAAGCCACCTCTAGTTCAAACTTTCAATCATAAGAAAGTGTGGTGAAAGCCACCTATAACCAAGCCTAGGCTTGTAATTTCTAAAAGGGGTGTCTTGGTACCACTTCCAGTCCTTCCACCAGGGCTTGGACCCACAAATTCCCACCTTATGAAGTATTTATCTAGGAATAGCATTCACCAAACCATCATAAGTAGCACAGTCCTAGTTTTGAAGCCTGTAAAGGGAATGGAAATATTCTCACGACATGATGTGCATTGTGGGTCTGCGAGACACCTACTATAAAGTTTGATTCTTGTGGAATTTGAGTGCCTTAAGCCAAGATGACTTAGCCAGAGGCTAACCATTGTTAGTAAAAAGAGGCGACCACCAAACATTTTGTTGATTGAGCGAAATCCCATCACAGAAACCATAGCCAACCTAGTAGAGGCAGGGCTTAACTTCCTCCTAGACTCTCCAAATGCTCTTGGCCATGAAAATTCCCATAATTTGAATTGCTTCCTTCATGACCAGAAGGGTTTTAAATCTAATCCCCTTCTAGGTGGGTCTGTGAATAGGAAATCTTGATTGAATGCAATGCCTAAGGAGAATTTTCTAGTCTTCATCTCCAGTAAGGGCACAAATTATCCATTTCACACACAAGGTAGTCCCTTGTTGAGTGGAGAGCAACCCAAGTCCTCCAGAGTCTTTGGGAAGTCAACAAAATTCCTAGGCAACATGGTGAAACCCTCTATGGGACTCCACAGAGGCCCAAAAGAAGTCCCAAAGCAATTTTTCAAGTTTTCCATAGGCAACTTTTGAAGGGGCCCAACAAGAATAATAATAAACATCAGTGGCAGCAAGAATTTTGGAGCACACTTGAAATTTTCTTGCCAGAGAAAGGGGTTTGGTAATCTAGTATGTGATTTTTTGCTCAATTCTAGAAAGAATGACTTTCCACAGCTCAGGTGGAGAGGCCTAAAAGGAAAAGGGAATTCCCAGGAACCAAAAGATTTCCCCTGGCCCAATCCACTTCCAACCATACTATTGAAGCCAAGGAGGAGTGGGAAATATAGATTGTTTGTAGCACAAAGTTTTGTGCTATTGAATGGTGGAACCATATGCAAGGAAAAAAGTGTTCAAACATTCTAGATCTTCCTTAATAGTATCTTCTTCCTCCAAAAGAGTGAGGAAATAATCATTAGCAAAATGACCATTAACCAATTGAGCCTGAGAGTTAGGTAATGAGATAACTTTGACACACTATTGAGAAACCACATTGGCCAAGAGATAGCTAAATCCTTCAGCAGTAAGCACATAAAGAGGAGCAAGCAAAAATCCTTGTCAAATGGAGTGAAAAATCCTAAAGGAAAGAGATTGGTGGCCATTAATGGTGATACATGTAGAGACATCTGCAAAGAGAATTTGGACAACCTGAATAAATTTGGGCCCAAACCCCAAGGCTTGCAACATAGCAAGAATAAAAGGCCATTCAATGCAGTCATAAGCTTTAGTGAAGTCTATTTTTAGAAAAATAGCCTTTTGGTCTGAGTGCTTGACTCACTCCATGCCTTCCCATACAACAATAATGTTGTCCACAATAAACCTAGATTTGATAAACCCAGTCTACTCTAGGTGCACAATCTAAGGCAAAAGATGGAAGATCTTTAGAGCCAAAGCTTTAGCAATGATTTTGTAAGAAACATCAAGGAGCATGATAGGCCTCCAATTGAAAATATCCTCGGGATCTCTAGATTTAGGTGTGAATTTAATATTTCCTTTGTTCATTAAATACCCAAAGATTTAGAATGAAAGGCCTTGAGATAAAAAAATTTCAAGTAATTCCCAACACAGTCCCAGAGGGCCTTATAAAATTCATAAGGGAAGCCATCAATCCTCAGGGATTTGTCATCAACCATGGAATGAAAAAATTCCTTAAGGTATCCAATTGTTATCAATTGGTCATAGAAAGTTCTTTGGGTTGAAGATAGCCTATTTGGCACAACAACAAGGAAATCATAGAGGGATTGCTATCACACAGTTGTAAACTCCTAAGCAGTGAAAACTAGCTCATAGTGATGAACAAAGGCCTAGAGAATGTTAGGAAGCTCAAAGAGCACCTAAATTCCATATTTAATTTTTTTAATGCCTGGAGATGAGTGCCTGGCATGCAGGGCTAGAAAAAAATCCTTGGAGGCATGGTTGCCAATTTTTAACTAGTGCAACTTGGCTTTGATTTGAGCACCTCTGGCAGAATAATTTTTTACAACTTTCTTTTTGTGCCTTAAATCCCCCACCCTAACTTGTAATGATGGGGAAAATGGGTTAGCCATCAAAGCATTGGTAGCTGAGCACAAGTTAGTTGTGGTAGCCTCATAAGACCACCAATGAAAAGTGGCCAGTTGGCGCCCATAAATGTGCAAAAATATAGTTGTGAGAGTGATAACATCATTCCAACAAGTTATCTAGCCTGTATGATGAGCTAGAATACACTCCAAATTCTAGACTTTGTGAATGTGGGCCAATGTTGGCTAATGAAAAAGCAAAGACGTGTTAAAAATAAATGAGAAAAGAAATGGGGAAATAATCTGAAAAGGTCACATCCACTAACATCTTAAAGGGGAGAGAAGATTTGTCAAAAGAGAAAAAAGATTGAGCTAAGATCATAGCACGATCAAGGCATTTAAATATCCTATTAGAGTCGGCCCTGTAATTACACCAAGTATGCTAGAGAGAATGAGAATGATAGTGACCAATATTAGGATCAAAGAGGCCCAATTTATTGTGCATGTAAAACCATGACTCCCTTTCACTAGCTACCCATTTGAATGGTAAGGTACCATTTTTATCATAGGCCATCTCAACCATATTGAAATCCCCACACAATAACCAAGTAAAAATTGACAATGAATCAACAATCCAACGCCAAATCACAAAGCATTCCACAACATCATTAGAAGCATAAACATTAATAATCCCAAAGGAATTATTATCAATGTTGAGAAGGATCCAGATGAGCTGATGAGTGGGGTCAGACCCGTGGTCAACCACACAAGCATACCACCATGGGGACAAAAGGGTGACAGCTCCACCACACTCAGCTTCATGATTAGTACAAAACATTTGACTGGCTAGCCAAATAGAGCAACAAGCCGATGTGAGCAAAAACCCATAAACTTTAATTTCTTGGAGACAAAATGCTTCACTACCGGAATATTTCTTCAAAGTATCCCTAATAGAATACTTTTTGGAGAGGTCTTTTAGACCTCAAACATTCCATTAGAGGAAATTCATGAGTGAAACTCCTCCATATCTTCGAAGTATGACTCCTCTTCATTCAGAGAAGAGAAGCGATTTTGCAGAAACTCTGGCGGAACTCACCCAATTTGAATAGGAGAAGAAAATATTTGTTTCTCTTGCACATATTCACCTTCTTCCAATGGCAGAGAGGAACTGCGAGACCGCCTTTGAGGTCCTGACACAAGAGGTGAAATGTTCAGCGGTGCTATCATAATGACGTCAAGTTGAGGCGTAGCCTTCGGCCTAGGCTGAATTGGAACATTATCATCTTTGACTAGAGCTTCTTTCCCCTTCACCAAAGGGTTTGAATTTTTTTTCATTGGTTCAGGGGCCTTGGAAGCCAACTCAGAACCACTAGACTTATTTTTTTGGTTCGTAGCCATGGTCCATTTTTCATCAAGTTTAGGAACAAAATTATCCACCTGACGAGGCTTTTCAATTTCTCATGGTAGAGAAGGTGTACAAGGCACTTCCAAAGGGCAGTCCTTGATCTTGTGATCTAGGGAATGACACCTATAATAGGTGTTGGGTAGATTAAAATAAGTGACCTTATGGGTGTGCCAATGACCTCCAATTTGAATGTCAATGGAGTCTTTCAAATCATTGCAAAGGTCCACTTCAACACAGACCTATTTTTGGGGTTGGGCCTGAAAGAACCTATCTGGCTCAATACAAATGACCCTCCCTAGAGAGGATGAAATATGATTAAGAAAAGGCACACAAGGAAAAGGTAAACCAGGAAACTCAATCCATACTAGGACCTACAACTTGGTGTCATCTAAGACAACAAAGTCTCAGGTCCACGCTTGGAAAGCTAACAAAGAAGACCTAACATACCAAGGAGCATGGGCTAGGATAGCCTAGACATGATTGACCTCCACAAAGTGGAACAAGAAAAAACTCTTGGTTAAATTTTGGACCGTACCAAGGTGGACCCCATGAGGGACCCAAGCCTTGTTGACCCATTCCTTAAGCACACTTTCAGGGGGGGTTATCCCAACAAAATACACAACAAGGGTGTGTTGCTCAAGCCATTGACAAATAGAATCAAAATTAGGTAAAGGAAAATCCACATCAGCTGGGGAGTCAGAACACTTACCTTGTGAAAGAATTTTAGAACAAATTTCTAGGGTCATTTGTTTGGAGGAGCCATTGAGCAGAGTCGTCGAATTGCTAACACCAGCATGAACTACTGGGTTAGAGTTGGTTGAAGGAATATTGAAACCAAAAAACCGTAGTAAATGCGGTCATACACAGGAAAAGGGGAAATTTTTGCATAGTAAGCATAGTATGACACAAGAGGGGCTAAGAATCACCACAAACACAAGAAAACCCTAGCAGAGCTCATATAGGTGTTGACTTTTTAGTTGATGGAAAAAGTGTCAAATTCAAATAGTGTAAATTTGCAAAGGGGTGTATCTTTCATTCTATAACTCGTGTAACCAAAATGATAGTTCCAAAAAATACACATGGGTACGTTTAGGCTAGGCATGGTCATCTTTTTCACCCAAACATGCCAAAATAGTATGAGATACATTGAACTGATGAATTCTCTTAAGAGTCTAAAGTGTAAAAGGGAAACAATATTTGAAGAGTTGTTACTCAGAAACCATGTCACTTAGAAACATTTTTTCTAAGGTTACAAAATAACATTGGGCCCCTCTAAAATAACCTCTCTCAATTTTTGTATCTCTAAGGCATTTTCCCATGGTGTGTATTTTTTAGTTGATGAAAAAAGTATCAAATGCAAGCAAAAAGTTACAAAGGGGTGTAACTTTTGTTCTGGAACTTGTGCAACAAAATCAATAGTTCCAACATGATCGGATGGGTACGTTTAGGCTAGGGATGGTCCTATTTTGTACCCAAACATGTTGGAGTGGTCCGAGCTACATTGTATTGACGATATCCCTTAAGAGTCCAAAGTGCAAAAATGAAACATTCTTGGATGAGAAGTTACTCAAAAACCATGTCACTTAGAAACATTTCATCTAAGGCTATGAGATCACGTAGGGACCCTCTACAATAAAATCTTTCGGTTTTTTATATCTCTAATGCATTTTCCCATAGTGTCTAGTTTTCAATTGATGGAAAAAGTGTCAAATGCAAGCAGTGTAAAGTTACAAAGGGGTTTAATTTTCATTCTACAACTCATGTGACCAAACCAAAAATTCCAACACATCTGGATGGGTACGTTTAGGCTAGGCATGGTTTTTTTTCACACCCAAACATGTCGGAGTGGTTTGAGCTACATTGTATCCGTGATATGCCTTAAGCGTCCAAAGTGCAAAAAGGAAAGAACATTTGATGAGCAGTTATTTAGACACTATGTCGCTTAGAGACATTATTTATAAGGCTATGGGATCACATAGGGACCCTCTATAAATAAGATCTCTCAATTTTTGATATCTTTTAGGTGTTTTCTTGTGGTTTCAACTTTTCAATTGATGGAAAAAGTGTCAAATGCAAGTAGTGTAAAGTTGCAAAGGGGTGTAACTTTTGTTCTAAAATTCATGTGACCAAAATAATAGTTCCAACACATCTAGATGGGTATTTTTAGGCTAGGAATGGTCCTTTTTTGCACTCAAACATGCTAGAGTGGTCCGAGCTACATTGTACTGGCAATATCCCTTAAGAGTCCAAAGTGTAGAAAGCAACAATCTTTGATGAGAAGTTAGTCGAAAACCATGTTGCTTAGAAAAATTATATCTAACTTGGCTATGAGATCATAGAGGGCCCCTCTACAATAACCTCTCTCAATTTTTGATATCTCTAAAGCATTTTTCCGTGGTGTCTAGTTATTAGTTGATGGAAAAAGGGTCAAATGCAAACAGTGTAGAGTTGCAAAGGGGTGTAAATTTTCATTCTATAACTCGTGCAAGCAAACCAAAAATTACAACATGTTTGGATGGGTATGTTTAGGCTAGGAATGGTCCTATTTTGCACTCAAACATGTTAGAGTGGTCTAAGCTAGATTGTACTAGTGATATCCCTTAAGAGTCCAAAGTGCAAAAAGTTAGCAATCTTTGATGAGCAATTACTCAGACATAGTGTCACTTATATTTTTTTTTTTAAGACTATGGAATCAAATAGGTCCCCTATAGAATAATATATCTAAGTTTTTAATATCTTTGAGGCATTTTCCCATGGTGTCGACTTTTTTAGTTAATGGAATAAGTGTCAAATGCAAGTAGTGAAAAATTGCAAAGGGGTGTAACTTTCGTTCTACAACTCGTGCGACCAAACTGATAGTTCCAACACATCTAGATTGGTATGTTTAGGCTAGGCATGGTATTTTTTCACACCCAAACATGTTGGAGTGTGTTGAGGGTCAAAAAAACACAACATTAAACAAAATATTACTATTTTATTTCTCCTGAAAAAGAAAGACAACACATGGTAATCTAACTTCCAAGGTCCTAGTAATTGGTTCTCAATTATGATGATGTCACTCAATGGTCAATATAAATGTAATGTGCAAGGGGCCTTTGCTGGTAATAAGGAACATAACTGCATGGAGCCGACTATTCTACGTTTGGGGGGTTAAATAAAAGAAAAAGATAGATCAAAGTTTTAAAACCAGAAGAATATGAATACAAGATCTTACATATCCAAACATGTATATCAATAATGAGTGTCTATTCCACCTAACCACAACCATAGCAAGATGCAATCCATAGAATAAACTATGCAACTACGTACATCCATAGTGCTAATTCAATACCATCAACATTTACTAAACTTACTTCAAACAAATCACTCACTCATCATTAAACAAAAATCAAATGAACATAATAACAACTTCACTCACAGATAACCCAATGATATAATCTTGAATCCAGTTCCTTCTATTGAATTTCATCAAATAAGAAACACTTAAGCACAGCAAAATCACTAGCATATGGATTGATTATGTATCATTAATCTTATCAAAATAGGTCCAAACTTCAAACAATAACGTGAAAATGTATGTAAACTATAAAATAACCAAGTTCAACTGATATTTCCAAAGTATCTCTGCTAAAACATCAAAGTCCTAGATATAATCATTATTTTCTATCATCAAGTGGCTGATCTTTCTTCAATTAGCCAAACTTTACAAAATGGAACCAAATAATACATATAGGTCATGTATGCACAAATTCCTCCCAATTTGGAATCCAAATCCACAAATCAAGGAATTAGAATTGAACTGCTGAACTTTAGAAGACTGGAGCAAAATGTTGCACAAATTTTGACATTAAAAACAAAAGGTGGAACTGAAAAAGAGAACTAGAGTCGAATTCACATCAAAGCCCTGCAAAAGAGGAGAAAAAGAGACATTATGTCCAATCAAGAGAAGGTGTTATGCTGCCAACTTATCCTTGCGTTGCATGCTCAAGGACATATTCATCATAGTTGTCAAACACTTGTTGAAGAGTACCTAAATTAGGTCCATCCAACCAATCATCTTCAAATATGATCCTCCCTAATTCAGCTAAAACCAACTTTTGTACCTTCTTCAACTTAATCAATTCTCTTTTATCAGCCTTTGCTTCTTCCCTGATATCCATAAACCAATATGATAATAGATCTTCCCCATCATCTCTTTTTTGCATTGTCTTCAAATCTACCCCTCCATCTCTCCCTCATCTTATCTAAAGAAATACCTTCTTCAACCGAAGTATCTAGGTTGATTAGAATGGCTACAATTGTGTCCCATTCATCAATTTGTTAGTTCAAATTCTTACTTATTTCTTGAACTTCATCTTGATGTACATGAATAGCCTTGGATTTATACCTTATTATACTCACAGTTTTCTCAATAAAATCTCACCATCCTCCTCAAGAATTGAATGTTCAAAAAAAAGTTGACTTAGGTACTTTATCAATGCCCTCAATCCTTTTAACATATTCCTTATATTCATTATCTTTCTTATCTAGATCTTTGGTATGTTGATCTAGATCCCCTGCCAACTCAAGAGCTGCCTTGTGAATCTTAAAACCATCAGCAAGAACATCATCAACTTCTTGATTGAGTTTATCCAACCATTTCTCTAGCATTCCCACCTTGCTCTTCATCTGAACCAAATCATTTGCTTCCTTCTTTGTTAATAGGATTGGTGATTAAGGGGCAGCAACATGTTGAGAGATTGGAGTTGAAACCTCCTTCAAAAACCTATGCAATTGATCTAATTGAGCCTTAAACTCATCCTTATTTTTCTTATCCTTGATCATCTAGGACTTGGTAGAGGAAGCCACAATATCTATTAAGTTGGTTTGTTTATTTCTTGTAGGCCTTCCTAAATTAACCATGCCTAATTGATAATCAATCATTTGCATATCCTCTTGATTCTTATCCACTGTGGGTATTGCACACTCAACAATGATCTCTCCTGCGTTAGTAAGCCTGGTGGAATGGAGAACCCTAGCCTTCTTCTTGGGTCTTTCCTTCTCAATATCTTTCATCATTTCATCCTAGTTCAATGGTTGTGGTTGAACTATTTTCTTCCTTTCTAAGTCAAGATTTAACCAGGTAGGATCAATGGGAGTAGTAACTACTTGAGCCAAAGAAGAAGTAGCAGTAGTGGAAGACAAAGGTTGTAATACTTTATTTCAAGGAAGAGAGTCAACCTCCTGCACATTTTTCTACTCACTTTGTGCCCTCTCCTATGTCATCTTCTCAACCTCTTCCTTATCTTTCTGCTCCTACAATTTTTTGGCCTCTAACTCTTGCTTCAAACGTTCTTCTTCTAATTTTCTCTGCTCCAACACTTTGTCTCTTTACTTCTTCAGCTCCTCTACATAATCCCATGCCTCTTTTATATTCTTCTCATGCAGAGCAATCTCAACAACCTCTTTCTCCCTTTTCCTTTGAGCCTCCTCTTGTGCTTTGAGTTTTGCTTCAAGAGCTTCCTTTTCCCTCCTTTGAGTAGCCTTCTCTTCTTCAAGGTCATGGATTTTCTGGTGCAGAACCAATTTATCTCTTTCTTCTTGCATCTTGATCTCCTACTCCTTTTTTTGTTGTTGTTGAGCCAATTCATCAGCCTTAACTTGGGCCTCCAATTCTTGTTGCTTGGTCAATAACACAACTTGCACTTTAGCATCCTCTTCTTGTTGTTTAGCTAATGCCTTGGCTTGTGCCTTGGCATCATCTTCCCTTTTGGAATCCTCAAAGAGTTTCCATTGATCTTCCTCTGTTAGTGCATGCTTAGTCCCTGCATCATCTATTATATCAAGGGAAGTAACCAAATGAGCCTCCTTATTAGACGGAGTAGCTTTAGAATCTGTTGCAATATCATGAATTTCTATTTCAAGTTCTTTCTCTTTCAACAACTCAGCTTCTTTGTGGAGAGCTCCCATAGTCATTTCCTCACCGGGTTGGTTTGCAACAAGTGGTTGAGTGGATGCTTCCACTACAACAGATGTGGAAACACCAACCTTTGAAACAATTTCCCATTCTTGTCCCTCTAGGAGGTCTTGGGAAACCATCTCCTCTTTTGCATTATAAGGCATAAATTCTAAGGGTTCCTTAGGGGGGATTCTCCTTTTTGTTCTTTTGTACTGGTTGGTTCCAATAGTCTTTCTTTTCTTAGATGGTTGAGCTTCCAGTTGATTAATTCTCAAGTTGACCCAATGCACACTTCTATCCAAAACTGGTCTTGCAATTTCCTTGATATTGATAGACTCTTCTGCATTCCAATCTATTGGATCAAGATTCTTAGTGCTAATCTTATCTGCATCATACTAGGGATCCAAAATCACTCCATCATCATAAAATGTCTCTAGAATTCCTTCCTTGATCCCATGCTCAACCATGAGTGGGATAGATAATCTTTCATAATTTCTCTTCCTAAGATCATAATCATCCTACAAATCCAACCAACAGTCCTCTAATAGATTGAAATATCCATAAAAAACACTAGGAATCAATGCCTGCATCTTGTGACTGGGGTCATAATGCTTTCTAGAAGTATAAAAACCCAACTTCAAATAAATTAACTCATCATAGACAACTTTGGCTAACATAATGTGTGGACAGCTAAACTCACCCAACTTCATAGGGAACTTGTGACAACCTGTCTTATGCTTATTACCAAATTTGAAATTATCAACAAGAGCTTAGTATATGAACTCCATCAAAACAATCCTATTGCCGTAACATCTAGGAAGCAAATGAGGATTACCATCAAAGCCTCCTAATCTAAAATAAGTGTATGTGGGGTATTGGATGTACCAATGTCCCCATTCATTGATAAAATCCATTGCCTCCCTACTTAGTCTATATCCAACATCACCAGTGAGTCTATTAATGATGACATAAAGGAAGACATCATTAACCCTCCTATAATGTGATTTTGATGCTTGCAACGTGAGTTGACTATAGTGCTCCCACACCTTCTTTTTTCCATCTACTTCTCCCAATATGCCAACTATACTAAATCCAAGAAAGATCCCCATCCAAGTTGCTGCATAGACCACATAAGAGGTCATAAAGAAACTCTCAGTTTCTTTCACTCTGAGCATCTGATTATGTATACTCTCTGATACCACCATTGGCCGGTCAAACTATTTGTTGGAACCATAAAATTATGAATAATTTCACAAGTTTTTCATACCCCTAAGTTTCCAAAATAGTCATCACCATATGTACGGGGCCTCTCCTCATAACATTTTGCTCACATTTTTCCCATATTTGTCCCATAATATCGACCTAAGTCTGCATTTTTCACATTATTATTCCATATCGGCGTGATATTTTCAGGGTCTTCCTGACCCATAATGCATTTGCGGTAACGTATGTTCGTTGCAGTTTATCGACATGACTCCTTTGATGTCACAACGATCATAAGTCATGTACATTCACCATTCGGCAGGACACACACATTGTCTCAGCGACAGAAGATATATCGACAAGAGCCAAGGGTCATCGGGGTAATGTTTCACCGAATACATCATGTCTTACTGACCCGCGATAGGAGGAACATATTAGCGAAAGAAGCATCATCGAAATGAGGTCATGGTGAAATGTATATGTCTTGCCGACCATGTACACATGGATAGACTTCAGTCCAACAAAGGATTTTTAGGAGGAGGTCTTGGCGAGTTTGAATTGTCTTACCGACCGACAACATAAAGATATATATCTCAATAAGACTCATAAGCATCGGAATGAAGTCTCAACGAACCCGTCCAATCTCACCAACAAAACACAAAATGGATTCTATTAAGGGTTTTCGGTGTGAAGCTATACAGTCTTACCGATCTAATATGTCATGCTGAAGTACTGTTGCATTGATGAGAGAATGATTATGTCTGGGTGATCAGGGGTGAACTTAAGGAGATTTTCGATAAGACACAAGGTGACTGATATGATGTCTCCCTGATTTTGATAAGTCATAGTGACCCACATGAGACTCAGGTTGTTTCTCGGTGAAACATGAAGTGATCTATATAGCATCTCCCTGATATCACATGGTCACAGCGAAACACAATGAACCAAGGGATGACTGCCAATATGACGTTGGACTTAGGTGAAACTATAGGAAGTTTTCGGCAAGTGTCTCTGAGATGATTAATTAAAATTCAAATACTGTTGGCCGACATGAGAGTGCCCGAATACAGCGGTTGGTCGACATGGGACTTCAAAGTGATGACTTTCTCTAATGCTGGTGTATAAATATGCATTCCCGATTGTAAAATGATATCAGATTTTAGATTAGATATTCAACATATAGTAGTTAGATTAGAGATGGATACAATAGAATAAATTTCTCAGATAAGAGACTATGATTGCATGATTTCAAAATGGAGGTATTTATGAAAATCAGTTGATGTTGCTGCATTTTTCTGGTGTCAATTGTCTATTGAATTTATTGAAAGTATTGCTAAGTTGTCTCCAAGATTGATGCTTTCTGGTTATTTAAATTGATGTAACAAGTTTATAATTAGTTTATCAGTGCACATTTGTTGTATATGTGTGGTTGATTGATTGGTTCTTTCAAGCAAAGATTAAATCCTTTTGGTTGATCACAGTAATCAGAAAAAATCATCTGGATAATTAAAGAAGAGCTTAGTAATCACAGTCTTGCACATTTATACAAGTTGTAAACAAAAAATATGCCAAAAAATTTGAATTTCTGCCAGGAAAAGTTGCTCATCTTGATTCATTTGACTCTGCATACCCAATAAGGTACTAGTCTCTGCATTTCACCATTTGGATTCATTTAGTTTCTTTACATCTGTTAACTAAACATATTAGGATTTAGATTAGAATATTTTTGTGCAATTTATACCAAATTTGATTTCATTTGTTCACTTCCATCTTCCATTGTGGACAAATCACTGCAAGAAAGATAATTATAAGTCAAGCCTGCCCAATTCAAATAGGTACACCCACCTAGGTTTAGTAGCACCTAAAGAGTAGAAGATTCAATTCATTTGACCTTGTCTGTTACCCTAAAATGTACCAAGAGATTGGTAGCCTCTTGAGGTTCTCCACCTACATTTTTGAGAGCTAAAAAATTGGTGACTCTGCTGGGGACAAATCAATTCAGAATGAAGGCCTCAATCATAGAGTCAGAAACTTTGTACAGACTCTGCTGGGAATAAGAAATATCAAACACTTTCTCACTTTTGAAAAAAGTGAGTGGCAACTCTGACAGAAACATTGCATTTGTTCAAACATGAATGGAAGAAGATCCCAATACAGGGGAGGTCATACTGGAGCTCTTGCTGGCAGTAGTAAGTGGACACACAAAGATGACAAGGTTGATAAGGGAAAAAGGATAAGTGAGGACATGTGCATAACAGAAAAAGACAAAGAATCAAGAGCACATTATGAAACATATGATCACTATGATACATGGAGAAACAATTCGAGCACAAAGCCTTGTACCCCAGAAGATCAAATAAATCCTTTCTGTTTTCTCGATCCTTAGAAACAGGCTAATTTTAGAGCTCAATTTGAGGCTGAACAAATCAAAATGCAATAGGAATATGATCAGAAAATGCAAGAGGAACATAATGGACCTACTGGTCATGAAATTCCTCAAGAAAATATTGAATCTTTAACTTATGAAGAAATAAAAGCACGCTTTGAATCTCAGAGAAAGCAGAGAGAAGAACAAGAGAAAGCCTAGATGATACAAGCAATAAGAGACTTCGAATTGCAGAAAAACATTACTCAGACAGTTGGTAGCCCTCCAAAGTATGTACCACCCCATATGCAGGGCCTTCTGATCCGCCAAGGGTTCCTCACCATCAAGCAGGGAATCAATACATATAGCCAAATCATCCTCCTTATATTCCCACACAACATACAAATATGCAGCCATTTCATGGTTAGCATTATATCCCACAACATAATGCACAACACAATAACCCTATGTACCAATATTAGTATCCACCTGACCCTCCCCCTCATCAGTATAAATCAATGATCAAATAGTTTGATTTGACATGGTTTCATTTATACCCTTACCCTATGGATGGTAGTTGGAGAGGTCTGGTGCCCAATTTTACAGGGAGTAGTGCAATTTCTACTGAAGACCACTTAAGGAGTTTCAATGCCTTCATTCAAGATTTGGATGTGCCTTATGAGGATTTACATATGAGGTTATTCATGATGTCACTTACTGAAGAAGCCAAAGATTGGTTCAACATCCTGACAATAGCCTCTATTGATTCTCTCCAAATATTTCAGGATCAATTCTTAGAGCAATATGGGAATCAAAGTGCACCTGACGCTGCTCTTCATGAATTGATGCCAATTCAGAAAAATCAGAATGACTCAATTTATGATTTCAATCGAAGATTCAATAAATTACAGAATAAAATACCTCCTAGATCAAAGTTGCCAGATTCTATAGCACTGAGTGTTTATTTGAATGCATTTGATCCTAAAACAGGGTATGAAATAAGAAATAGATTCCCAAGAGATTTTGCTGAAGCCCAGAAGACAACATTAGCAATTGAAAACAATAGGAGGGCTGCAGGGATAATTGATAAAAGAGAAAATCCTAAGGTTCCTCAACAAAGCAAAAATTATCAGTACAGACAGGAGAATACTTACAGAAATGAGAGGCCGAGGTTGCATGACATGCCTTATAATACAGACTGGAAGGACAGAAAACCTATAACAGCTAGGCCTAGAAACAAAGAAACTCCTAATCCATTGAGGCAGAAGGGAACCTATATGGTAAGTAAAAACTATTTCTATGAAGCTTGTGATAAGCCACATTCCCCAAATTATTGTGTTGTAGCCCAAAGAATGCAAGAAGAGGGAATGTTGATGGGAAACAATGGAGAAGATCACATACTGTATTTGACTTCAAATACTTTTCACCATGTTGAGGAGAGGTTCTCATCTTCAGAAGATGAAGGTTATGAGTATGATGTCTCAAATCAAAAATACAATGTCCATATGGCTAAACAGTAGGTCCTTTCTGACTCTAAAGAGGATCATACAGAACCACACCTTGTTGAAATGCCTGCTCAATTCAGTATGAGGAGACTCATCGAGGAGGAGATAGAGAGACTAACTGTTGCTGTAGTTGAAGAGGCAAAGAGTAGGTACTGGTTGAGAAATAGGATAGTAAATGAGAAGGATGGTGTCCCCAGGGGAATCTTTATGAAGGACCAAAAGGTGACACAAGGAACTGCAAAATAAGCAGAAAACAAACAACATGATAAAAGTGAACAGAAGCCTGTCCAAAAGGAGGAAGTTAAAGAGTTGCACAAAGAAATGCAAGAGATTGATCAGAAGGAAGAAAACAAAGGAGAAACATTGGAGCAGAAGAAAATGATTAAGGCAGAAGGCTCCTCTTTTGACTTCACTCAGGCATTATCTCAAGTAAAAATGTCTGTTTCTTTACTTGAGATGATGAAAATTAAGAAATACAGAGATAGTGTTGTTCGATTGATAATGAATTCTTAAAATAGAGTAGCTATTAAAGCAACCAATAGGTAGGAGAGAGTAAATATCCTAGAAGTCTGCTTGAGTGATATATTAACAACTCCCCCTCAAGTTGATCCTTTTTTCACTACATTACTCATAAATAACAAATTATTGAGGAATTGCATGATAGACTCTGGCGCTGCCATAAATATTATGCCAGTAGGAGTTATGAAGCAGCTTGGCATGTAGGTTGATACTAATGGGGGAAAGTACTATGCAATGGATAACATACCTGTTCTTGTGGTAGGTATTATGAGAAGTGTTGAAGTCAAACTGGCTACTTATCCACAAGTGGCTTATAATATAGATATAACAGTAATTGATACCCCTCCTCAATTTTGGATGTTTTTATCAAGACAACGGACAACAACAGTTGGGGGAAATGTCCAGTTTGATTTGTCTTGTGCAACTATTCTAGTGAATGGTCAGGAAGTCAAGTTGTATAGGGAGCCAAGAATGAGCCAGGTTGTTGACTGTGTACCTCAAGATCAAATCAATTGTTTATGTGATGTGGATCTTGGCAATTTCAAGATAGGATCAGCCCAGCCAGAGTTAGTCAGTACTGATCCAATTGAAAAGTATGTTGCGCTTGACTACAATGGTGTGTGGAAGATGTGCTTTGGTGGAGCATGGGAGCCTAAATCATCAAAGAAATGTATCTTTGATCTAGTAAATGAATTTATTGATACCATGTAGGGGAAAAGGTGTGAAGACAATGGTGATATCACACATGAGCATCGGGAGATCAGTCATACACTGCAGCGAATAGAAGATGAGACATGCACAAATCAATATGGTTCATATGATAGCCTGCATGAGGAATACGAGGATATTGAATTTCTTTCCTGCATAACAGATTATGACATAGAAATCAATGTATGTTATGAGGGATCCAGTGAATATTCAAATTGTGAAGATGGATTTGTGGATTTTAATCTGCAGCAAGGTGATTCTTGTAGTTCTTGTGATGACCAAGAAGAAGAAGCAATGGAGAAAGTAGATCCATTTGATAGTAAACAAGTAACACTTCCAACCTCAGTTGAGTACTATGAAGATACATTTGATGATGAAGAGGTGTTTTCAAATCCGCTTCATGATGAGGAAGAGATATTTTCAGACAAACAAAGTGGTATGTTGAATGATGGAATAAATGACTGTGCTGGTAATGTTTCTAATTTTTCATTCTCTGATGATCTTGGACCTCTTTTTGATGATGAAAAAAGTGAAGAATACAACTGTAGTGATGAAAATGATGAGACTTGTTTACTCAACAATGAGAAAATTTTAGATTTGCTAACTCTTGAATATCAGAGATATACACATGAAGGTGATTCTGAAGTCTTGTGTCCAGTTTATGTTTGTTTTGACAGTGAAAGTTCTCTGTGTAATGATTCATATGAATCCTAGTGCCTTTTTTGAATTGATGGTGAAACCTTTGAAGTTGATCAAAAACCTATGTCCATTCAAGAAGAGGTATGTGATTTTGAAATTTCTAACTCATGTGGAAGAGACATTTATTTGCATACCAAGGATGATATAAGTTCAGCTTTGATTGGTTCATATATGCTTGATATTGAAGATATGAGTCATAATACAGTGTTGACTCCAAATGGTGATATTGAGGAGGTACAAAAGGTTTCAGATTTGTTTGTCTCAAACAGTGTTGATATGACAAAATCTTTTGATTCTCAAGAGAAGCACTTTGATGGTGAATTTTCAATACAGCTGTGAGAGTGTTTCACAATACATAATAGTGAGAAAGATAATGAGGATTTTTGCATTGAATACGCATATACTTTGTATGTTGAAGATAACAGAGTTTTGTCCCATGATAATGAAAAATTTGAACTGCAAAATGGTGTAGGGAATTTGGGCCAAGATGAGCATGATGATTCTCCAAAAAATTTCAATAACAGTGGCAAGGAAGATTGCATGAGTGTCTTCAAGAAGAATCTGATGAACTCAAGACAAAACCAGGCATTTGACAGAGGAAATTATGGTTTGAGTTTTAGACCGTAACTGTTCAAAATTGATGAAGTTGAAACATAGAGGATTAAGGGTTTTTAGTGCATGGACAACTCTTGGTGATCCTCTTAAAAATTATTTTCCATGCACAGTAGTTTAGGGTTTTGTTCATCTCCACTTTGCATTCATTTTCCATTCATTCCATCATGCTACATGATCTTTCATCATTATGTGTCTGGTATGCTCACCCAAAGATCTGGATCCTTGCAATGATCTCACAATCATTCATCCCCAGATGGAGCCACTGTTGGAACCGTATTATGAATAATTTCACAAGTTTTTCATACCCCTGAGTTTCCAAAATAGTCATCACCATATGCACAGGGCCTCTCTTCATAACATTTTGCTCACATTTTTCCAATATTTGTCCCATAATATCCACCTAAGTACATTTTTCACATTATTGTTCCATATCGGCATGAGATTTTTAGGGTCTTCCCGACCCATAATGCATTTGTGCTAACGTATGTTCATTGTAGTCTATTGGCATGACTCCTTTGATGTCACAGTGATCAAAAGTCATGTGCATTCACCATTCGACAGGACACACACATTGTCTCAGCGACAAAAGATATATCGACAAGAGCCAAGGGTCATCAGGGTAATGTTTCACCAAATACATCATGTCTTACCGACCCGTGATAGGAGGAACATATCGGTGAAAAAAGCATCATCGAAATGAGGTCATGGTGAAATGTATATGTCTTGCCAACCATGTACACATGGATAGACTTCGGTCCACCAAAGGATTTTCGGGAGGAGGTCTTGGTGAGTTTGAATTGTCTTACCGACTGACAACATAAAGATATATATCTTGGTAAGACTCATAAGCATCGGAATGAAGTCTCAACGAACCCGTCCAGTCTCGCCAACAAAACACAAAATGGATTGTATTAAGGGTTTTTGATGTGAATCTATATAGTCTTGCCGATCTAATATGTCATGCCAAAGTACTGTTGCATCAATGAGAGAATGATTATGTCTAGATGATCAGGGGTGAACTTAAGGAGATTTTCGATAAGACACAAGGTGAGCGATATGATGTCTCCCCAATTCTGATAAGTCATAGCAACCCACATGAGACTTAGGTTGTTTCTCGGTGAAACATGAAGTGATCTATATAGCGTCTCCCCGATATCACAGGGTCACAACGAAACACAACGAACCAAGGGACGACTGCCGATATGATGTTGGACTTAGGTGAAACTACAAGAAGGTCTCGATAAGTGTCTCTGAGATGATTAATTAAAATTCAAATACTATTGGCCGACATGAGAGTGCCCGAATACAGTGGTTGGCCAACATGGGACTTCGAAGTGATGAGTTTCTCTAATGTTGGTGTATAAATATGCATTCCCGATTGTAAAATGATATCAAATTTTAGATTAGATATTTGACATATAGTAGTTAGATTAGAGATGGATACAGTAGAATAAATTTCTTAGATTAGAGACTATGATTGCATGATTTCAAAATGGAGGTATTTATGAAAATCAATTGATGTTGCTGCATTTTTTTGGTGTCAATTGTCTGTTGAATTTATTGAAAGTATTGCTAAGTTGTCTCCAAGATTGATGCTTTCTAGTTATTTAAATTGATGCAACAAGTTTATAATCAGTTTATCAGTGCACATTTTTTGTATCTATGTGGTTGATTGATTGGTTCTTTCAAGCAAAGATTAAATCCTTTTGGTTGATCACAGTAATTAGAAAAATTCATCTGGATAATTAAAGAAGAGCTTAGTAATCACAGTCTTGCATGTTTATACAAGTTGTAAACAAAACATATTCCAAACAATTTGAATTTATGCTAGGAAAAGTTGCTCATCTTGATTTTATTTGACTCCTCATACCCTATAAGGCACTAGTATCTTCATTTCACCATTTGGATTCATTCAGTTTCTTTACATCTGTTAACTAAACATATTAGGATTTAGATTACAATATTGTTGTGCGATTTATACCAAATTTGATTTCATTTGTTCACTTCCATCTACCATTGTGGACAAATCACTGCAAGAAAGATAATTATAATTCAAGCCTGCCCAATTCAAATAGGTACACTTGCCTAGGTTTAGCAACACCTAAAGAGTAGAAGGTTCAATTCATTTGACCTTGTCTGTTACCCTAAAACGTACCAAGAGATTGGCAGCCTCTTGAGGTTCTCCACATGCGTTTTTCAGAGCTAACACTATTGTTTACCTTCCAAGATAGCATGGATGAATGGGAAGATCCGTTCTTTGAACTATGAAGCATCCCTTTTTCCAAACACCCTAGAAAGCAATATGATTATGTCTCCAATTTCCTTACTAAAATCTACCCTTTTTGGTTGGTTAGGAAGCTTGCTTAGGGAATTTTTGTCTATCCTCAACCAATGCTTATTCATGTAGGATCTATTGGTATCTTTTTTGTGACTGCAAAGCTTCATTCAACTATTTAGGATCCTAAGGAATGGGCGCATCAAACATGAACCTAAACATTTGGGATGTTAGGTCAATAATAAAATTCCCTTGTAAATCCATACACTGCCTAGTAGCAGGATTGTAAGTGCCAACAATTGCTAATACCAATTCTGGACATTGAACACACAAAGGGAATAGTGCAACATGTTCTAATCTTGATTGATCAATTCTCCGAGCTCTAGGCATAATATCTTCACTAAAGGTTTCATTCTTCAGCTCCTCATAGTTGAAAGGGCCTAGATTAGTATTAGTAATATCTACCCAGTCTGAATTGATCTTTCTTGCGGTGAGGATAACCTCTTTATGTTTACACCTTAGAGTGTAGGGGAGATTCTCTACCTTAATTTTCTTTGGTTTGGCTCCTTGCTTAGAAGTATTTGTTGGTTGACTCCTTTCAAAAGCTTTTCCTGATGCTCTAGAAATCTCTTAAATTCTGCAATAAACTCCTGTATTAGATGATCAACAAAAAAATCAATACATCAATCAATACACACCTTTGTTGGAAGTCAGACCATAGAAGCACCAAACACATAAAATGGCACAACATTAAATAGAATATTTATTCTATGTTGTTGTTCTGTTTTGACCCTCAACAGAGTGGTTTGAGTTACATTGTATTGGTGATATCCCTTAAGAGTCCAAAGTGCAAAAAGGAAGCAATATTTGATGAGAAAATACACAGACACTATGTCACTTAGAAACATTCCATCTAAGGTTATGAAATTAAGTAGTGCCCCTCTACAATAACCTCTCTCAGTTTTTGATATCTCTGAGGCATTTTCCCATGGTGTCAACTTTTTCAGTTGATGAAAAAGTGTCAAATGCAAGAAGCACTTAATGTTGCAAAGGGGTGTTACTTTCATTCTACAACTCATGCAACCAAACTAATAGTTCCAACACATCTGAATGGGTATTCTTAGGCTAGGAATGGTCCTATTTTTCACCCAAACATGTTAGAGTGGTCTGAGCTACATTGTATTGGTGATATCCCTTTAGAGTCCAAAGTGCAAAAATGTAGCAATCTTTGACGAGCAATTACTTGCACACTATGTTGCTTAGAAACATTTTTCTTGAGGCTACAAGATCGCTTAGGGACCCTCTACAACTTACAACTTATGTGATCTGGAGTGAAAACCACCTATAGCAACCATCAAGAGAGCAATTAAATTGCAAACTGGTACCATGAAAATTTTCAATAATAGATTATAGAAGAGAAAATATAATGTCAAATTGACTAGTCTATCACATACTTCTCTCAAAGGATTAGAACTGGCTATTGCTCTAACAACTTCATGGTCCATCATGCCAACAACATTCTCAGGGCTATTTGATGTCAACATCTAAAAATGAAATAAATTTTTTTATGTGAAGTTTTTTATCACCTTCATTAGTTTATTTGTTTAATTAAAAGCATAGACAAGGCAGTAAAATATTTGAAAAAAATCCTCAAAGTAATCTAGTCTCATGGTGATGGTAATAAATGATGAATTCCATGACAAGAAAATTTCTATGGATTGTCTTGATGTTTATTTTTGGATTGCTTATAAGGTAGTTATCAGGGTCTTTTTGAAGGTATATAACCATACATTTATCATGGAATCCATAAAGAATGGAGAACTTGTTGAGATTTATTGAATGTTACAAAAAGGCTTATTGAGAGACCTCATGATGACAAATATGTTTCACCTACTTTATACAAACTTGTAGTAGATAAGGACCTTTGGTCTCAATATGGAGTTATCATAGATAAGGACTTTATACAAACTTGTAGAAAATAAGGAAATTGTAGAAAATATAGATAAGAGTTACCAATGTTTCCAAATTTGGAGAGTTTCAAGGAGGTCATCTTCATATCTCCATGATACAAACCTTGCATGTAATCTCATTATGATAGGTATGCCATAAGTTTGTTTCAAGTGTGAAAGCTATAATGAGAGAATTTAGGTACATCTTTCATATCCTTATATTTCTTTAGGAAAGAAAGTTTATTTGATGATGAGTGGTATTATGCATAAAATAGATAAAAATAATGATGGATACATTAGCTATGAATATTTCATAACAATGTTTAGAAAACTAGAACAAACTGGAACAAATAGTATAGTGATTCTTGCAAATAGTTTTTAAAGGACATGTGACAAAAGATAGGGGATTTGAAGCTTGTTGAAGCCATGGAATAATGGTTGCACATAAATACAAGTATAAAGCTTATTAGAAAAGCTTATTTTAGATTATAAATGTGATCTTTTATTCTGAGGGTTATACAACCACATGGGAAATTTTTTGTTGATGATTAAGACTTCCTTAAAGCATTGATACATATGTATGAATCCTATTATGGGCCACAAGGTCTCAGTGCATAATGAAACACATGGATTCTCTAGAACACAATTGTAATAGAGGTATTAGTGTGGATATCATGGTTGAAGTTTCGTTTGAGACATGATTTCAAATATCATGCTTCATATAGGGCATCCAACTCAATATACATAAACTTGCACCCTTACACCCTAATGTTAAAAAAAATGGATACAAGGAAAATGATCATGACCATAAGGGGTAGAGGCATAAGGGTAACTCATGAGTGAGATGCAAAAAAAAGTTGCAGTCACCGTGATAGCATAAGTATGACAGTGAGAATCTATATTTTTAGACTTCAAGTGAACTCATTACTCTTGACCACAAGAATAGTCCAAATCATGCAACATCATGCAAGATCAATAGTAGTGGTTGTTGGCATAGTACCAAGGATGGAAAGTCATATTTTTCTTGTCAGGAAATATAAAATAGTGGATGTAATTGTCCTCCTAGCTTTTAAGGGAGATGAAGTCAACAATTGTGAGGATATAGATGAGTGCAAAGAAAAGAAGGCTTGTCAATACTCAAACTATAGTTGCAAAAAGAGCACATGGGGTATTTATGAATGTATAACTATAAATATGACCTCCTATATATAAGATACCATGATACTTGCATAAGAAAGACAACAAGCAAAGGTTGGCTGGGCTCCAATTTGGGTGTTTCTATTTGGCTTGGAAACTATTGTTATTAGAGGTTGTGTGTTTTTTAAATATAGAATTAGATAATTTACGGACTCATAAATTAGAGCCATATTGGCCCAATACAAGCCTCTTAATAGCTAAGGAGACAATCCCAATTAGGTTCATAAAGAATGGTAAATGGATACTTCTTGAGGTTTTCTGGTGGTAATGGTAAATGGATTGCGATATATGATGGTGGAAAGTCATAAATAGGTATAAAATACTATCATAACATGGAAAGAGGGTAGAAATTCCACAAAGGGATAAATATAGTGAGAAGTTAGCTCTAGGATAGAGTAGAAAAGATAGTCAAAATGATACATCTTCAAGGTTTTGAGAACATATTACACTCAAATGAGGGTGAGGAAGTGTTGTTTGTTGAGAAGTAATATGCATCATTGTCACCAAAGATAGAGCAACAAGAATTGCAAAGGAAATTTAAATAGTAAGAAGAAGTTAAAATAATAGAGAATGAAGATTGAAGGAATGAAAAGAATGAAGACAAAGGCTCAAATGTAACTCAAGAGTGAAGATAACATCAAGTTACTAAGAGTTGAATTCAAATATAAGTTTGAAGAGTATGAATGCAAGACAAATGAGCTTATGGAGCTTGGGCACATGAGGATGAAGAAAATTCCTTGTACAAAAAAGATATGAGTTTGAAAGGCTAGGCAAAAAACTAGAGGAAAATGAATCTGAAGTTCAAATTCTTAGAAGCAATCTCTTGATAGAATCTTAGAAAGATAGAATTAAGAATACTAGTCAAGAAATCAAGATAATCCTTGAAACATGATTGGTGAATGCCAATGAAGAGGCTACAACCATGTTAATGGTATTAGAGAATGTGCAATCTTATGACATGTCCTTGAGATCTGAAAACACAATCACATAACACAATAAATTATAATGTCTCTATAGATAGATGCCAGTTGAATGAACTACATGGATTGATCTCAAACAATGAAAATGATAGTTTTCACTCATAAAGAATACACTGTCATCAAAGACAAAACTATAAGATAGAAAAATGAATATGTTAAAGGGTTTAAGATTGAAAGGAAAGAAAATTACAAGTTCAAAGCCAAAATATATGATGCATTATTTAAAAGCAATGAATTCTCTTGCACCCATCACTTTAAAGAACCTAGTTATCTAAGTTCATTTAGTTTCAAGCATTATTTTAGATTTGTACACACAAAATTACCAAAAATAGCTAACATTTTTTTACAAAACCATTAATGAATAAAGGTTACTTGAGTGAAAGTTGTTTGAGGACATGGATAGTGAGGTGTCAATGTCAAAGGTCCACCAACAAACTATTTGAAATGCAAAGCATGTTATGAGACAATCATTCAAATAACATTCAACTATTCACATGTAATAATTATTTCTTTAATACTATTTGCATACCTGTGGGTCACTCAATGTCGAAAAAAAATAAGGGTTTGTAGGAATGGTGCACATATCATGAACAGTCCAACCCTAAATCTTCATCATATTGATTTTACTAATTTAGTTATTCTTACTTTAAAAATAGAATTTAATAAAAAAATTAAATGAACTTGTTGAATTTTACCTGAGTATCAATGCAAAATGTTTCATTCAACAATGCATCTATCATATAACCATATTCTCTATAATTGATGTATGTTGTGTAGATGCATTTCAAGCATTGCCACTATCATATGTGTAAACACAACAATAGTGACAATGCTGGGGTGGAACTCTAGGCCTAGAAGTATCGTCCATATCAAACTCTACTGGGCCCACATTTCCCGCCCAAAAAAACAAAAGGAAGTGCACATTGAGTGGTGGTTCACTCGAACCCCCCTTATTCCTCATTCTCCCCCTGAAACATTAAAAAAACCTAAATTTTTATGCTTCAAAGCTCGGGTTGAGGATGAAAATGGAGGAGTCCCCACAAACCCAACTAGAATCAGGTAGTCCTCCAAACGAGCTATCCAACGAATACAATTTTAATATGTTTTGGTTTTATTATGTATTTTTTTTTTAGTTTTATTAAACATAGGTTTTTCATCGAAAATGAAGGTCTTTGTTCTGCACATGTGGAAAAATAGAAAATTATCAATTTTTTTTTTGAAAAATATGAGTGCACCAGATATTGAAGTCCTTAATCCAACAAAAAAAAAGAATTTCGATATATACAAAAAATGTTACAAATTATATAGTTGTGCTATGTCTGAATTGTAACTCGTTTGACTTCAAAACTTGATTAAAGAAAAAATATTCAATTAAAAACTATCTAACCAAGTGGAAGCACTAGATATCAGAGTTACAAATCTAAATTCGAAAGAATTAGAATTTTATCCTTCATGGAAAAAAAGTTATGCATTATACAGTGCGCGTCACTTTTAAAAAATGTTGTTTCTTGAAAAAGTTAGTTTTCATGGGAGATGGAAAAATAAGTGCAATCTGATTCCAAAAATTTTGAAAAAAATATTTTTAGAATCTACAAGAAAAATGTGATGAGACTCTAGTTTGCATCATCTTCAAATTCCTCATGGTTTAGCCGCTATAGGTGCCTAAATGTGAAGATTTAGTTAAAAATAATAATTTCAGTGTCTAGTTTGGCTAAAAATTGTAAACCGCTATTGTGGGATCACCCATCATGCACTCAATCTATCATGTGTGGATCCCCCACCTCTACTATGAAAGTCTAAAAATGCCAAAATAATTTGGCAACTTATTGAGGACAATCTCACAATAGAGTTTCCTCATTTAAAATACTATGGTACCTCATAGTTATTACATGGAGGTTGGTCAAAAACCATCCACCACCACTCCCAAAACTTATTTTTTATTAATTCATGGTGGCACCAATCTATGGTGAACCTTTTGCATGCATGTGATAAAGGTGCATTGGTTCTTGGGTCTATAAAAAGGGCACACAAGTCGGCTTTGCTAATTTTTTCTTTTTTCACTTGTGCATATGAAAGTCCACTAGAATAAAATTGTTTTAATTCATCCTTCTTATTCGACAAAAAAATTATTTTCTCACTCATTTCTCCTACATGTGATACAATCGATTTGAGTGACTCAACAATGCCTCTCCTATAAGGGTGGGTTGAAGAATGTTCATTTAATCTTCCAATCAACTATTCAAGCTCTCTTTTGTTGTTTTCAATTTCATGTGAAATATTTTCTTGCATTCCTTGTGGATTCCTACGAATTGAGGGAGGGGTTTGAGGTTCTTCTTGTTTAGGAGGGTCTTCATGAGGGGGTGATTGTGAATTGTCAATGTTTGGAGGTGGAGATTGATTTTAGGGAAATTAAAACAAAGTTTATTTAAAAAACCTATTTCAATCTACATTTTAATTCAAATTTGAAACTAAAGCAATAGAAATACATATACTTCTTTGATCTCTTTGACCTCTCTGATGCCTTGATGACATCCTCACAAATAATCACAACCAAAATTATATCTCCTTTTGGAAAGTGTGAGTTGGAATAGCACAAAATGAGAGCTAGGGTCACAGGTTTGTAAAAAAATGAGTTTCTTACACTTGTTTTTTTAAAAACAATAAATAAATTTGGCACTCACCAAATGCTTAAGTTGTTTGGTGCTCGATAAATGCTTTATTTCAAGCTTTTTGCAAAATGTGGCACATTTTTTGTGTCACAGATTGGTGCACACACCCAATAAGATTCTTGTCTTGCCTCATTTAAGAGATCTTTGAAACTTGTGGTTATGGTTTGGAATAATTTTTGATAAAACACTTATGAACATCCTTTACAATCCATTGACAAGGCTGTTCAAAGCATATGATAAAAAATATATGAATTGAAATTTAATTCCACTAAATCTTGTAATTGATCAAAATCCATAGTGGCAAGAACATTAGAAGCCATATTTTACTCTAAGAAAGTTTTCTATGATGTGAATTCACCGACTAGTGTCTAAACTTGTTAAATGATGTAGTTTAATTTTTAATAATTATTTTTTCTTTATTTGATTACATTGATGATCACTTGGGAGTTTGCTTCAATCAAAACTCCTTTAAAATTTGTTGTTCTTGTCATTTAGATTTTGTATAGGCATACATATGATTTAGCTTCATTGTTTGTATCTTTAACTAGGTTAATTTATTTTTACTTCACCTGATTACTATATTTTTTCTTTAATTAACAACATATCCCTAACGGACAAGATTTAGCTTAGGAATCTTTGCTAAAGTTCAAATCTACATATGGGAGAGCAAGAAGGATCCAAGTAGCCTTGTTTCTATCTATCTTTATTTTTCTCTTGGTGAGGGAGCCTAATGTGGGAGGGGCTCTAGTTTTGTCTATTTGTTAATAAAATAGAATCTTAATTGGTAAAAGATATATTTTGAGACTTCTTAAGTAATACCGCTAAGACAACTTCAAAAAATACATTTTTTTGAGTTACCCTCCCTAAATTTGAATTTATCCAAGTCTAAAATTATATTATTACACAAAATCCAAAGGTTCCATTTTAAGATCGATGGAATGATTATCCATATACTTGAAAAGATAAAATTATAATAGAGAAAAGGATATGAAAGTAAGGGTTTGGAGTAGGGTGTCTAGGAATGTACTCTCCTAGCCTAGGTTGTTGCATAACTAGTTCCAACAATTTTAACTAAAAGTAAAATTTAGGAGGAGATGGTCTATGTCTACTTCTTTACCTCCATGGAGGAGACACTTGAAGGATCTTTCTATTCTAAAATTTCCCAAAACTTTTCTAGTTAGGATTCTATTATGTAGGTGTAACCAAGAGAAGGCCCAACTTTGGGGAGGAAATACTTATTCCAACAAAGATATGATGGCCATTGGATAAAATGAGTTGTATTGGTGAATAATTGGTAGCAACTTTTTGAAATATAAGTACATGAATTGGAGTCCACCAATGCTAAATCATCTTAATGTACTAAGTTAGAAAAAATATTACATCACCGAGCTATAAAATTTGTGATAATGGTTTATAATCATTCTAAGAATCCTCCAAAAGTGATATTTTTCTTTATTGTGTATAATCCATGAATTGTGGGGTAATAAATTACTTCTCTACTAGTTATGATGAAGTTCCACATCTTAGAACCATCAGGTGGATTGGTAGTAGTGATATTATTTCTCTCTATACATGTAGAGTCTTAGTATTTAGATTGTAGGATTGTGCATCACTTTGATTTTGATTTTGAGTACATGCTCCATGTCATTTTAGCACTTATTTATATATTTTGTGTATTTATATTGAGGAGACACATTCCACCTAATGATTTGGGAGTGCATACCTTTTCCTAGCCTATGAGTGCTATTATATTTTTCTTTATTTTTTTTAGAGAAAATTTATCTCAAGTTTCCTAAATTTTATGTGTATGGCTATTAGTAGTCTCAAAATTGATAGCATGTAAATTGGGTTAGATTAAATGACTACTTTGATCATTATTTTTTCCTTTCTATAGAACTCCATCCACCTTTCTAAGAGGATATTTTCCTTTTAAAGGTAAATAATATTATTTCCCAAATGATATTTTTGAAACCCCCCTAAATATGGGTACACCCAAGTATTTGCAAGGGAGGAATTATGAATTATATCTCTCGAAATTGAAAAATATTATCTTTATTTTTTTGGGGGTGCTAAAGAAGTAGATTGGATTTTCTAGCATTAGCACTTTGATTGGAGGATAAGTTCTAGAATAATAATTCCCTTTCTTTGGTTGTAGCCACTACAATTCTTGAGTTGGTGTATAATAAGGTGCCACATGAAAAAGTGACTAGATTATATGGATGTTAGATAAGGTTATCCTTTACCAATTATTATTTTTTAGTTTAGACATTTTTTCTTAATGATTCCAACATTACAATGAAATAGAAAGGGGAGAGTCGGTCCCCTTTCTTGATACCTTAGCTAGGTTTGAAGAATTTAATTGACCTTTCATTGATAATTGTTGAGAATTTGTAATAAGAGTATATCCATTTACACCAATCCTTAGAGAAACCAAAATTTTTGAAAGCTTGAATTAGAAATTCCCAATTTACCATTACTATCTTTTTTTAGATTAGATAGAATTAAGAAATTAATGAGCAATCAGAGTTACTCTTGAAGATTATATAATGGGAAAAATTGTACCTTATTCTTTAGAAAAAAATTGATTTGTGCTAGATTTGTTTTTGCCTACTTTGGAATTTTTTATACATATGTTGCAAATCAAGATATTGGTTTGAAATATTTAAAAGAAGGATTTTTTTTTGGGATTAATATCAAGAAAGTAGTATTGATTTACTTTAGAATTATTTTATTCCTTTTGGGCTTATTGAAGGCCTGGGAAAGTTTCTCTTCCCACAAAATAATAGAATTTATTGAAGAAAAGTATAGCAAACCCATCTAGGCCATGGACTTTGTCTCTATGTATATAGAAAACAATATACTTTATTTCTTCCTATGAGAAGCTAGTTATTAATTTTATTTTTCTTCAGAGATTAATTAAGGAATTCTCTCTAGCATGGTTGGGGAATAAGGACTAGACTCTTTCAATTATTTCAATAACATATTTTCAAAGTGACTTATTGTGTCTTTTTAATTTCTTTAAAATTTATTAGGATGACACTTTTTCGGGAGGAAATATCCAAGATTGAATTTAGGGGTCTTCTACATTTGATAGAGGTATGTGAAAGAACCTATTCTTCTTATCTTATTTTTTGAACCACAATTCTCTATATTTTTAAATCTATTAATGTTCTTCTCTAAGTATGATTTACTATAATTCATCTTTAATGTTTTTTAAAGATACAAAATACTAAATGTTCATGCCATTTTCTAGGATGTTCTTATTCAACTTAGGGAGTTTTTTTTCTCAAGGTAGGTTCATTTTTAGCAAATATTCTTGAAGTGTTCCTTATTCCATTTCTTAATCTCTACTTTCATGTGTTTTAATTTTTTCATTAGCTAGAACATTATGGAGCCTTTTTTTTATAGAGGTGCTTACCCATCATTGATTAATAATTTGAAAAAAAAATTGATATCCCTAAACCTATTGTTTAAAATTTAAAGGGGGATTTTATTCATGACTTTTCTTTGGAAACATCCATTCTAATATGGGAATGATCATACCCAAAAAGAGGTAGAATAAATATTTTTGAAATTTTGTGGAATTGTTCTAAGCCAAGAATTAGAGAGAAAATATATCAAGATGTTCCACAATATGATGAAATGTTTACCTTATATTTGACTAAGGGAATTTCCCATTTTATGATTTACAATTGAAGAGGAAGTTTGCATTAATGGAGTTTAAATCCTTCATAAATGTTTGGAGGGTAGATGTCCCTAGTCTTTTCTCCATTACCTATGATTGTATTAAAATGTTCATCTAGAATAACCAATTTATCTCATAAGGGTCTAAGGATTGAGATTATAAAGGTATAGTTTTTATCCTTTTGTATGGTGTTTATTAGACCATGAATGTTAAAGACCCAAATATAGAGATTTAATTGTTTGGGGTGAATTTTCAATTTAACACCACACTTATTGATTTCCACTGATTCTCTCATTTATACATGGGTTCCATGTGCCTTTATTTCTATATTAATCTATGGTCCTTCTCAAATAGGTTTTCATGATTATATATACAAACACCATTACACAATTGGTTATCAATTGATGCTTATTTTGACTATTTATGGTTATGTTGATCCATTATTAAAATTCATTATGACATAGAATTGCTAAATCATTTGAGCCACATTACGGGTAGCCTATTTCTCCCTTTGAAAGTGTTCCTAACCACTACGGACCATGCTATCATGTTCCTTTATATATATGACCATGTTGGAGGCACCATCATTATTCATGATGTCATCTTCATCTGATGGGCTTAAAATAATCATCATTTGATATGTTCTACAATTTTGATACATAATTTATTATTTGTAGTTATATTATTTTATAATATTTAATGATTGCATGCTTACATTTATTTTTAAGGTACTTCCCCCTCTCTTTCATTTGTGTGTATCCTATGGCTGCATCCAATTTAATAAAGCATATCATGTTATTAACATTCCCATGCTAAGTAGTGTTGGCATATGGCTTCTAATGTTGTCATTGATGGCAACCTAAGTCATTATTTTGGTTCGCAGACCAGGATTTGTTCATACCAGTAGGAAAAGTATAGACCAGAGTACTACCGGAAGAGAGAATGAAGAACATGGTATCTGGTTAGTATGTCAATCTAAATGCTCCATTGGATTATCATTTTGAGTTGTAGATCTTGGGGAAATTTTTTAAGTATCTATGTTATCTTATTGCTAAGTTTTGTGATGTCGCATTAATCGGTGTATGAGTTAGGAGATCTGGTAGGATGATTTTTTTGTTTATTTGTTCATAAAGGCTAACTTGATGTATGTAGCGTGTCGCAAATGTATAAGGAGTAATTGTTTAAGTGTTTCTAACTTTGAGCATTTTTATTTGGGGTCACAACATAGCATTAGCCGACTTTGATGGGTATACATCGAATATTGAATGTGGGTTGAGCCAACAATTGAAAGATATTTTTTTCTATTTTATTAAATCTGACATGAAGCGATTGAAATCTTGGTAGCAGATATATATATATATATATATATATGAGATTAGTAAATTCATTTTTGATGTGCAAGTGTGTGGTGTTCGATATGTGTAGATGTGTGTGAATATCAAAAGATTAATTGAGCGAATTTTATTTGTGCATAAGAGGATTTTTGTGAAGTGAATTAAGGAAGAGCAGAGCAAAGTGCAAAATTAGACAGAAGGGCCAAAATCTGATCTATGAGCTTAACTAGAACTATAACCAGGAATTTGTAGATGCTATCTTCTCAGTTCAATATTTTGATTGTTATTCAAATCTTTTGTAAGGTAGTGAGCCTTCCTATTTTGAGCAGTGAGCTCTAGGCAGTGTGCCTGAATGCAAGTGCATTCCCATTTTGTTAAACACTATATTTTGAGTACTCAAATTGTGGATTGACCTCCACCATGGTTTTTCCTCTAACAGGGTTTCCACATAAAAATCCTTGTGTTATGTTTTTGTAACTTATTATTTCATGTTCATGCATCTTTCTTTTGATTGAATGGTTTAAGCACTTGAAAGGAAAGATTAATAAATGTTAAAATTTCTCAACACTGATTCACCCCCCCTCTTAGTGTTGCTTGAGTCCAACAATTGGTATCAGAGCTAAGTTCCTTGAAGAATTTTAACAGATTGAGGTAAATCTTGGAATGTAATGGACTTTGGTAGTCTTTAGCAATAGCTTGTGGTGGCTCTTGATGATCTTGATTAGTCTAAGGAAGAATTTTGAGAATTGAAGGGAAATCTTAAGGATGTTGAGAAATTCATTCATAAGTTGAAGGACCAGGTTATTAAATCTAGGGAAAGGAGAAATGATCTATGTGATCAAATAAAGAAAAAAAGAAAGCAAAATTATTGAAGATAGCAAAAGGATGGATGATGATCATTTGAATCAAACCTTGAAGGAAATAACTGAAGAATGTGAAAAGCTTGCTAGAGACAATGCTACCTAAAGCATGAGATTGAATCTATGGTGATGAGAATGACTAAGGAGATTGAAGAAATAAATAATAATGAAAAAATATTTGGCCAAAACCTAAAAGAGAGAACTGATGAATGCAATAGAGTTAACAAAGAATTCATTCAGTTGGAGATGGAACTACAACAATCTAGAGACAATGAAGAAGAGCTTGAAAAATAGATTGTTATTTGTAGAGATGAACTAACTACTGCAAATGATTACAAGGATAAGTTCAAGGTTAGCTTAGTTAAGATTGATGAGCTAACTCAAGGACAAGAGAATTCAAATGACAGGTGAGGCCTTGAATATGAGAAAGGAGAAAGTTTTGGATCTGGACAAAGGAATCTCATGCAAAGAAATAAGATGGACAAAGAAAAAAGGCATCCAGTAAGACAACCTAAAGCACACAAGTTTATTGGATACTAATTTGCATGCAATAAATTTGGTCATATGGCTACTCAGTGTAGAAGTAAAATAAAATCAAGAGATTCATCATTTATCGGTCAGTGTTTCAATTGCAACAAGATTGGGCATAAGTCAATTGAGTGCATAAATTTGTCAAACAACTCTGTCAATAGAAGGAATGTAGAATGCTATACCTATGGAAGATTTGGGCATATTGCTAATCAATGCAGATCAAGAGGAAATAAATGGAATGATTGATCTAAACAAGGAAATCTTGTGTGTTACAATTGCAACAGATTTGGTCACATTGCAAGATTCTGCAAGAATAGAAACATGGATAGAAGAGGTCTGATATACAAAGGAAAAATTTCACATAAAGTTGATAAAGGAAAAGGGAAAGTGATTATGGAAGAAATAAGAGATCAGATGAAGAAAACATGGGTAAGGAAGAGTGAGTCTGATGAAGGAAATAAGCCTATACCAGAATCTACTTCTGGTAATTCCTCTGGAAATTGATCTTATGCCATCAGCCTAGGGGGATATTTTCAAGAAAATTCATTGTCCCCCTATCGGTAGCTAGCACTAGAATGTAGTAAATTTTTAGTAGTTGTGCTAATTGTTTACAAATGTATTGGTGATCACTTGTACAAAAGTTTGAGGAGTAGAAGGTCCGCAGCTGAATTCTTCTTTTGTTGTCTGAGTAAATAGAGTAGCCAGAACACCTAGGGAAAAAAAATTAATGCAATAAAAAGGTTAGGTGTGCGAGTTATAAAAGGGTATTTGGAACCCTCATTTGCCACCTTCCATTGAAGAAGAATAGAAGGAGATCCTTTGCAACATAATTTCGAAGGAGTAAAGTCAATTCAGTGGTGAATTCATCAAGTATTTCAGTTGCTTATAAAATTCTCACTTAATTTCATGCTCGGTAGAAACTTGTTCGACACGGAAAAGAAAATGAAGCAAATCAAAGGAATGGTGAATTTAGATGAATATAGTAGTGAGAAAATTAGGGATGTGATAAATATGTTATTGGTCAATGAATTGAAATGGCTTGAAGGTGTGAAACACAAAAGTTTAGACATTTGGAATGAATTTCCCTATTTTGATAACGTGGAAGTCGTTAGTTTATCCTAAACAGATTGAATGATAACATTCTAACTCTAGACAAACCCTATCTCATTTTGAAAGAAGTGATTAGGTATCTAACTGGATTATGCAATGATGGGGATATACCAAAAAAGAAGTTGATTTGGAACAAAGAAGTCAAAACCCTAACCGGTGTAACTAGAGATTAGAGGGCTTTGATAATTTTGACAATCAAAGATCTGATAACAAGGTACATTGCACATGGAATTTCATAAAAAATATTTTTTAGAAATAGGGAAGGTGCAACTTCAGTAGGTGTTGTTTATATATCTCATAAAATGATAATGGAGGATCATGATTTTGACCTATGTGGATTACTAAAAGATCAATTGATGGAAAATGTGCAACTAACAAAGGAGGCAGATTACCCCTTCAGGTTTGGTACCTTGGTCATATGTCTTGTGATGTATTTTTTGAATTTCTTGCCAAAGATCAACAATATTGTATGGAAAGAGAATGAACCGATTTGTAGACAGATTTTTGAAAATTCTAATACTTTGGAAAACTATAAGCAAGAGTATGCAAATTTCTTTAAAGAATTGTTAGGGAAGTTTGGAGTAATTAGCATTTCCATTCTAGTAAGAGCACTTGAAGTTGGATCCTCTTTAGGTGAGATGGAGAGGAAGAAGAAAAGAAAACAAGAGATTGTTGATTACACTCCTCTGGCACATAAGACTCCAAAAATTGAAGGAAAAGGTAAAGATCTAGTGATTGTGGACATACCAGATGAGGAATCTGATGAGTACACTCCAAGGGAAGAACCAAAATCAATTGAACTAGATGTAGTAATGGTAGAAGGAAGTGAAGAAGAAGGTGTTTTATCTAAAATAAAGATACTACAACTTGTTTAGGAGAAAGATGGGATGCAGAAAATCGTTGACATATGGTCTAATAGACCCTCATATGAGCAGGACCTGATCGATAACACACTAAGTACTTATTTTGTGCACAATAACATTGATTTGGAGAGTTTGCAGAATGTGTTTCCTAAAGAGATGATTGAATGCATTAAGGAAGCCATGGTCTCTGAGTCCTAGGATAGAGAAGAGGGAGAGATAATTCTACATCTGAAGGAGCAGTTCGGGCTCTCTTACCAAATTAAAAATGAAAATGAATGTGTTGAGGCAATGCATAAATACAACAAATAACATCTACTGTTGGCCTCATCTAGTTGGGAGATAGAAAGATAAGCTAGAGCAGGTTGAAACTAAGCTAAACAAGATTGGTCAGGATTATAACATGTTTTAGGATCAGGATGGCGCAGTCAAGAAAATGATTCATGACTTGTAGTCTAAGCATACAAAAATTCAATTCACCAAAAACAACCTTGTGGACACCTTTTGGAAAGTGAAGGATTTAACTGAATGCATACTAGAACAGTTAATTGAGATTCTGAGGAAAGGAGAGAAATTAGAAGAGGCATTCACAATTCTAGAATATCTTATCCAAATTTTCAACCAGACATCTAAGAACAAAAGCTTGATCTTAATCATTGGGATTTTAGTAGAAGCTTGGAAGAAGTTTCTTCTGGAAATGAAAGATAAGTACAAGAAATTTTTTTGACTCGAGTAGCAGTTGTTTTTTTTTTCAAATTTTGATCCAATTTTTGAATTAGCAAGGGGAGATCCAAAATATGTTTGTCATTGATGTCAAAGGGGGAGAGAAAGTAGTGAAAAATGTCTTATCATTCTAATGGGGAGTTGTGTTTTGAAATTTTAAACTTTGGCAACATAATCATATTGGTTTCAACAATTAGTCATTTTTCACCAAGTGTTGCCATCAATGCCAAAGGGGGAGATTGTTGGCATATGGCTTCTAGTGTTTTCAATATTGATGGCAACCTAATTCATTATTTCGGTCTGCAGATTAGGATTTGTTCATACCAGTATGCAAAGTATAGAATAGAGTATTACCTGAAGAGAGAATGAAGAATAGGGTATCTGGTTAGTATGTCAATCTGAATAATCCACTAGATTATCATTTTGAGTTATGGATCTCAAGGAAAGTTTTTAAGTATCTATGTTATCTTATTGCTAATTTTTGTGATGTCGCATTAATCGGTGTATGAGTTAGGAGATCTGATATGATGATTTTTCTGTTTATTTCTTCATAAAGGCCGACTTGATGTATGCAACATGTCACAAATGTATAAGGAGTAATTGTTTAAATGTTTCTATGTTCAATCATTTTGATTTGGGGCCAAAACATAGCATTAGCTAACTTTGATGGGTACACATTGAATACTAAATGTGGATTGAGCTGACAGTTGAAAGATATTTTCTATTTTATTAAAGCCAACATGAAGCGATTGAAATCTTGGTAGCGGATATATATGAGATCAGTAAATTCATTTTTGGTGTGCAAGTGTGTGGTGTTCGATATGTGTAGATGTGTGTGAATATCAAAAGATTAGTTGAGCGAATTTTATTTGTGCATAAGAGGATTTTTGTGAAGCGAATTAAGGAAGAGCAGAGTGAAGTGCAAAATCAGATAGAAGGTCCAGAATTTGATCTATGAGCTTAACTAGAACTGTAACTAGGAATTTGTAGATGTTGTCTTCTCAGTTCAATCTTTTGATTGTGATTCAAATCTTTTGTAAGGAAGTGAGCCTTCCTATTTTGAGCAGTGAGCTCTAGGCATTGTGCTTCAATGCAAGTGCATTCCCATTTTGTTAAACACTATATTTTGAGTACTCAAATTGTGAATTAACCTGCACCGTGGTTTTTCCCCTGACAGGGTTTCCACATAAAAATCCTTGTTTTATGGTGTTGTGACTTATTGTTTCATGTTCATGCATATTTCTTTTGATTGAATGGTTTAAGCACTTGAAAGGACAAATTAATAAAAGTTAAAATTGCTCAGCATTGATTCACCGGGCTCCCCCCCCCCTCTTAGTGTTGCTTGAGTCCAACAAGTAGGAAATTATCAATTCTTACAAAAAATCATATTTAGTATGTAAAATTCCATTTAATTCATGTGCTTTATCACCACATAAACAACCAAGAAATGTGAATCATTGGCATGTTATGATATGGGCATAATTTTTCCATATGGTTTTCTCTCTTTTATGATCATTCACTATTACATTCAGATTCCAGTTGCTCTTATTTATTCTTGCATCATATAAACTACTCATGGAACACTTTTCCTTTTTGTTGTAGGTCCCTATGGAAATTACATGACAAAATAAAATAATACAATGATAATTTGTAGGGCTCATTTCTTTATATGGATCATTAATAATATTATTTGATGCTTGAATATTTATTTTGCATCCATGTTTGTGACCACTACATACTTGAAGTTGGGGGAAATGTAATGGTCAAATTATCATATCCATACTATTTACCCTTTGTTTTTCGGGCCCATTTCAAGTAGAATGTATTGATCATTGACATACTAGCAAATGGTATAATTTTGTGTAAAGTTGAATTCCTTTCCATATGCCACCTATGCAAATCCCTATAAAATAATACTCCGATTCCTTGCCTCTGTATGCTCCCACATTCCCATACATTAATCCTATCTAGATACATTTATCATACTCATACATACAAAAAACATGAATGTATTCCCTACCTTGATTGACCTAGTTTTGGCCATGGATCAAGTTTGTGACCACAAAATCAACCCTCAACTCCTAGACTTGATCATTTTAGATTTTAAATTAAAATTTAAGCAACTCATACCAAATACTTTCCCTCCATTGTTAACTAAAAATAAATTTGTGTGATTTATTTCTGTCTTTATATTTAAAGGAATTCAATATGTTCATTTACTCATCCTATACCTCTAAGCAGTCCAAGAACAATCATTTATATTACAACACTTCAATTGGTGAAGTAAAATGAATCTACATCTGCACAAGAATTATGGGAGCAGATCTATATGTTTTAAGATTGTTGTTTTCGATCTTGTTTACATATTTCCACAAATTGATCTAGGGGAACATGTCCTCTTGTAACATAATGAAAATTATTCCAAGACATTCTTAAATGCTCTCTACCCTTAGATATTAAGAATGGAAAAATCATAGATACAAATTGTTGGATTATGTATATAAGTGAAACATAATTTTTTTATCACAAATTTGACCTTGATCCATATATTTGACCCTACCCACAAAAATTGAAGATAATATTCTAATCTAACACAAATAATAGAGTACTAACATTCATTATAAATTCTAATATATTTAAAATATATTTAATATTAAAATATCAATAACCCTAAAAAAATCCATCATTTAATCAATTTAAATTAACTATACTTACATAAATACATGTGTATTCATGTTATTGAATAAACATAAACTACATCCAAGGAAAGTGTGATTTCCTGTACAATTTGTAGATAACAAGACGTTTGCCCAAACCTTCTTTACAGAGTGTCTAAGAGAGAGTACTAAAATTGGCGTACAATACATCAGAATGAGCCCACCACGAACCTTTTCCATCCAAAAAGGATTCCAACCATAAAATACATTCTGTGAATTATTAAAGCATTGAAATAACTTTACCTCATAGTGGTTTCAGCACTCAACACATATATGATGGCCGGAGCCATGCTTGTCCTGCCATTATGAACTTTCCATTTTCCTTATTATTTAATTCCTGATACACATGATATGATCATGGGAAGCCTCACAACACTTTACTCTTTCCCTCAAAACTTTCTTAAAAAAACATTTCATGAAGCTTACCTCCAAAGTCAATGATGCTATTATACATATATTTGACAAAGCTGCAAGCACTAGATTGGATATATTGAATTATGTTATTCTAAATCAATTAAAAAAACATAGTCATAGTTTTTGATTTGTTAGTAAAGTTGAGTTTTTAAATCTATTTATTGTGTATTGATTTCATATTAAAAAGATCATAGTTTTATTGGAGTGAGAATTTAAATGGGAAGAAAAGTGAACCAACAAGCCCCTTATCAATTATTTGTGGGTACCTATTTAATAGTTATCGGATGAAAGAATCTATCATTGAATGTAAGATCCGTTACTTTTTTAAATAGAGAAGATTCAAATTGTATTTGAAATAATTTTAATGAAATAAATATGGCTCTAGGAAAATTCACTGTCAAATAATTCATCGTCATGACAAATTCATCACCACAGCAATTCATCGCCGTGGATAATTCAATTCATCGCATATACAATAAGAAATTTTGATTTATAATAATAAAAATGAAAACATTTTTCAATATATTTTATTTTATTCTAGTAAACCAATTATACAACAATATCAGTCATCCATATTATTAATGTGGTGGAAATTATTCTTTTGCAAAAATAATCTCAAGGTCTTGACGGCGGTGAATTGCTGGTGGTGAATTTTCCACGAGATAAAATTGTCATGAAAGTGAATTGTTGACGGTGAATTTGCATGAAGCCAATAAATACACCTCAATCCTTATTCAAACAGTTTCAATTCTTGAGAAACAGTAAAAAAAATTGTACCAACCAGAATTGCTTAATCCAGAATTGCTTAATCCAGAGGCTTTAAAAGAAGTGCTTGTTTGCTCTTTTCAATTAACCTATTTGCAGTCGGTTGGAAGTGATATGTAAAAGCATGCATGAAATGTGGATGATCTCCCCACAAGTTATTCATTGTTTAGTTTAATCGTTAGGCTATGGTAAAGTCTCACTGTTATTGTGAAAAAGTCTCCATGGAGTGATAACAATGTCCAGGACAATGATGGCTGCCAATGAATACTAATCATGAAGTTCTCTCTGCCAATTGTATGATATTGCAATCCATTTTCTTTGACAGGGATATTTTGTCCTTTGTGATCTCAACAGAACCACCTCAAGAGTAAAAATGGAAGTTCCTTAAACTGTCAGGAAATCGAAGCAGCAATTTAAAGTAACATTCATATTTTGTTGCATGGCACTTATAATTTAGGAGTTGAATCAAAGTTATCTGCTGTTTACAACTAAATATTTTGCATTAGAATTTGATACTTATAGGCCAAAAGTAAAACCAAAGAACTTTAAAGAAACATTTGCACTGAGATGAAAGTTTTTTACATCGGATACTTAAAGAAATATAAATTTTACTTTAGATTTTAATTGATTGAGAAATATTATTACTAGGGCTTGTATTTAAAGGAAGTTCAAGGATTATGTTGGTAGAAAATTATATATATGTTAAAATGTTAGAGAGTATGTGTCAAACAATTAATAATAATATATGTTAAAAATAAGTGTTAAACAATTAATAGTAAATGTTAAATAATGGAATGAAATAAACTTAGACAGGTCTAAATGTTTTTCTTTAAAAAATTAGATATTATCTAATTTTAAAATATTTGCATGGGGATTTAAAACATAAAAAATGCAAATGAAAAAAAAAGTTTCCACCAAGCTGGCAAAATCCACTTCATATGAAAATAGAATGTTCCCACCCAATTGGAAAATAAATATTTATCTAACTTTTACATGATAAATGAGATTTTGGAGGCTTTCCTCGGATATTTACCATTGATTTACCATTAAACAGCAGCTGATTTACCATTAAAATGCAGCTGATTTACCATTAAACGACAGCTGAAACTTGTTTTCCGACAACTCGATAGTTGTTTGCAAGCATGAGACTTGTTTCAGGCTCAAATCTCACACTATATGTATAATTAGCTAAAAATAATTATTTTGGGTTTTAATTTTAGTATGAATAATGTTGAAATATTGTTAAATTTATCTATTTTGTTTAAAAATGAATGTCCTCAATTTAATGAATGTGTCAAAATTAGTAAAATTTAAATTTTTTAATAGTATAATCTTAAAGTTTACATATTTCAAGTGGCTTAATTAGCTAAAAATAATTATTTTGGGTTTTAATTTTAGTATGAATAATGTTGAAATATTGTTAAATTTATCTATTTTGTTTAAAAATGAATGTCCTCAATTTAATGAATGTGTCAAAATTAGTAAAATTTAAATTTTTTAATAGTATAATCTTAAAGTTTACATATTTCAAGTGGCTTAGAATAAGCATCATGAATAGTATAGATTCAATTTTATGTATAAAACTAATTTGTATGAATAATGTTGAAATATTGTTAAATTTATCTATTTTGTTTAAAAATGAATGTCCTCAATTTAATGAATGTGTCAAAATTAGTAAAATTTAAATTTTTTAATAGTATAATCTTAAAGTTTACATATTTCAAGTGGCTTAGAATAAGCATCATGAATAGTATAGATTCAATTTTATGTATAAAACTAATTTGTATGAATAATGTTGAAATATTGTTAAATTTATCTATTTTGTTTAAAAATGAATGTCCTCAATTTAATGAATGTGTCAAAATTAGTAAAATTTAAATTTTTTAATAGTATAATCTTAAAGTTTACATATTTCAAGTGGCTTAGAATAAGCATCATGAATAGTATAGATTCAATTTTATGTATAAAACTAATTTGTATGAATAATGTTGAAATATTGTTAAATTTATCTATTTTGTTTAAAATGAATGTCAATTTAATGAATGTGTAGTAAAATTCTAAATTTTTAATGTATAATCTTAAAGTTTATATATTTCAAGTGGCTTAGAATAAGCATCATGAATAGTATAGATTCAATTTTATGGCAAAAACTAATTTGTATGAATAATGCTGAAATATTGTTAAATTTATCTATTTGTTTAAAAATGAATGTCCTCAATTTAATGAATGTGTCAAAATTAGTAAAATTTAAATTTTTTAATAGTATAATCTTAAAGTTTACATATTTCAAGTGGCTTAGAATAAGCATCATGAATAGTATAGATTCAATTTTATGTATAAAACTAATTTGTATGAATAATGTTGAAATATTGTTAAATTTATCTATTTTGTTTAAAAATGAATGTCCTCAATTTAATGAATGTGTCAAAATTAGTAAAATTTAAATTTTTTAATAGTATAATCTTAAAGTTTACATATTTCAAGTGGCTTAGAATAAGCATCATGAATAGTATAGATTCAATTTTATGTATAAAACTAATTTGTATGAATAATGTTGAAATATTGTTAAATTTATCTATTTTGTTTAAAAATGAATGTCCTCAATTTAATGAATGTGTCAAAATTAGTAAAATTTAAATTTTTTAATAGTATAATCTTAAAGTTTACATATTTCAAGTGGCTTAGAATAAGCATCATGAATAGTATAGATTCAATTTTATGTATAAAACTAATTTGTATGAATAATGTTGAAATATTGTTAAATTTATCATTTTGTTTAAAAATGAATGTCCTCAATTTAATGAATGTGTCAAAATTAGTAAATTTAAATTTTTAATAGTATAATCTTAAAGTTTACATAGAATAAGCATCATGAATAGTATAGATTCAATTCTATGTATAAAACTAAATTTGTATGAATAATGCTGGAAACATTGTTAAATTTATTCTATTTTGTTTAAAAATGAATGTCCTCAATTTAATGAATGTGTCAAAATTAGTAAAATTTAAATTTTTTAATAGTATAATCTTAAAGTTTACATATTTCAAGTGGCTTAGAATAAGCATCATGAATAGTATAGATTCAATTTTATGTATAAAACTAATTTGTGATATACATAACTAATCTAGAAAGGTGTTCTTTAATAACCCTATTTGCCTTCATCCTATTGATAGTTTATTGTGTCAACATAACACCCAGGGATTCCATTTAGGAGTTTTCCAATATAAAGGTGAATATGATATCTTAGGTAACAAGGCATTGCCATGTTAAGTTAATGAGAATGAAAAATATCAAAGATAACATTCACAAATATAAATATGGCCTATATTCATTTGTGGTTATTTGATTTTTAAACAATGAAAGTTTTCTCTAAATATTCCTTTTTATTTTCCTAATATCTAGATGATGTATTAAGTGTGCGTACATGGGGATATGTTTGAATTGGTGCAAATGAAAAAATATAGGGATCAAGTCATGAATCAAACCAAGAACAAGACTATGCTAATTATTGATAGATTTTAGCATTTAGATCATTTCACCATGGTGGGAACAAACCTAAATGGTAAATGACATGGGTATGCAAATTTTACCATTACATTTATCCTCACTTTGACATATATATGAATCTAACACAATCATGTATTCAAAGTATATAAGAACCCTTAGCCAAAATTAAAATTAACTACAAACACTCGTAAAAAGGATATGTCAATTCTTCGTTTGTTCCTCTCAATGAGAGTGCTCCATCAAAACTTCCAAAATATTGAAAATAATGGGTAGCTCCTAAATCAAAATCAAAATAAGTGAAAGATATGAGATTAGTTCCAATTGTCTATAAAAAAAGAGAAGAGAGAGTGAAAAGGGCTAAAAAAAAAATCTATGGAAAGTGATACAATAATACTCTACATGATATGACAATACAATATAGATCTATTCAATATGATCATGTAATGGAACTCCAAGTGATGTGGCTAATGTGATAGTCTCTACATACAACAAAAAATGTGATCAAAACTCTACATAATGTAGTACTATGATCAATGTCCATGTGATGTGCAAAATTTGATAAATATTTGTCTTAAATCCAATAATATAATGTGAAACATGTGTCTAACATGTCAATGTGATAAATCAATATACAATATAATTTTGTAATGTAATAAATATTTACATGATGTTATATAATGTAATTTATCTTTGGGTAATGTTGGCATGTATTGCAATCATAATCAAGTAAACAATTTGGACATAGTGATGTGTCTCTATCGAGGAAAATTTAGCATCTAAAATCTCAACCTTCAAAATAATTAGCACCAATGTATCCCTTTATAGTTTCTTGCATTCAATGTATGCAAGGAAGTAGAGTGGAAAAATAATGCAATCTAATTATGTAAGCATATCAAATTAAGGGATGAGAATATGCCCTAGTGTTGGTCACAGTGACCACAATCATGTACTATAATAAATTTTATAGGTAATAAATTACACATGACATATAGATATTGTGGCATAGAAAATTGGACACTCTTGAGAAAAGAGAAAATTTCACGCTTAATTTGGACCTACTTTTGAGTACCCCTATTCAAAATGGCATTTAGAGGCCCCTAAGACCAATTATTTTTGATCTAGAGGCCCGTTAAATCACTTAAAAATCATCTAAATCCTGACAAACAACACTTAATTTACTCATATCCCAAAAACCCATCTCCAAAAACCACTTGTGGGACCCATTCGACACCTTGGGAAAATGAGTCCCCTCTAGTGGGACCCATTTTCCAAGGGTGGTGAATGAGTCCCTTTTGGGGAAAAATTCAATTTTGAGCAGGAATTTAATCAATTCAATTCAATTTTTTGATGGATGTCAACCTCTTAGATCTAAATAACAGGAAAATCAGGTGTTGATTCCTATAAATACACATTTTAGGTCATTTTTCACATCTCTTAGCCATTTTTACAAAGCAAAATCAAAAGTCAAGTATCAAGAGCCTCCCACAATAAGTTTCATTAGCATTTTCTACAACAAAGTTGAAGCTTTAGGGCAAAAAACTAGGGGTTTTGTAGGTCTTCTATGGTGAATCATGGAGAAATCTAGGTTGAGGAGATGCAAATAGCCATCAAATCACACCTTAAGACTTTTTTTCAAAGTGATTCCATTTTCTCTTTATCTTTAGATTAAGGCTTGCATTACATTTGCATGTCATTTACATTCCTTTTATATGTTGTAGGGTTTCTAGGATTGAAGTCTTACATCATTCAAATCACATTTGTCCATCTTATTCTAGCACATAAGAATAGGGTTTTGTCATACTTCAAATTTTCCTAGTCTTTGACACACTTAAGACTAGGGTTTTATGCAGATTTTCATCCATTCAAGGTTTGATTACCCAATTAGGGGTTTTACCAAGGAAAACCCCTCATTAGAAAACAAACTTTAAGCTATTTTGTAGATATTTTCTAAGGTTTAGATTTGGGTTTCCGACAAGAAGTGTTGTTTAAGTGACAAGGTATAGATCTGAGATTTGAATTCACAAAAAAATGAAAAAGGACTGATTTGCCATGGATGGCTAATGAGTCCCATTAGAGGTGAATGTCAGAATTAAATGCAGATTCTAGTACCCATTTACCAAAAATTAGTTTCTGGGCAGAAAACCCTGACTTGGGATTGATTTACCCAGGGTGGCAAATGAATCCCAATAGCCAAAATGTCAACCTTTCCAGATTTTTAGAGTGTTTTTTAGTCTTCATCAGTCTTACAGGTGCACACATTCTAAATTACAACTTTCTGTTTAGTTCTATTTGCATTTTTTTCCATCTCTTTATTGATTTTGCAAATGTCACCATGTTTTCAAACATTCCATATTTCATTAGTTTTGCATTCATAATCAATAAATTTTATCCATTAGCTACATTTATATCATTGCATTTAGTCATAATTACATCATACATACCTTAGTTTGAGTGAACCACCTCAATTTTTGGGTTCTATCTCTCTCCTTTTAGGTGAAAAACCCTAAGAGTGCAAGAGAAGTACATAGAACAAACAAAAATTGTCGGTTCATATATAACACACTATAATCCATACATGTGTAATTGATGAATAATGTAAAAATAATAAATATCCATCATGAATCATAATTATCAATACCACTCAAATATTTTTTATGTTTTAATAAGTGTTTCATATGTGCTATGTTAGTAAAATAATGATGATAATGGATGCATCCCATAAGAAATACCTCAAAAATGTGTTCTTGTCATCCATTATAGTAAAAAATACATCTCATAATGAATAAATTCTTTTGGTTTTAAGAAAGTAAAAGTTATATTAATAATCTAGTAACATAAGGCATGATCCAACTCTATATGTAGCATGGTATATACTTGAGATGATATTTCATTTTTTCTAATAATTGTGTAAGAGATGTAGAGGGCTACTAATGTTCAGTAAAATTGGTGTCAAACACACAATTGAGAGGGGTTCCTATTGAACAATCCACTAAACCCTTTAAAGACCTTCATTTAATTTATCAACTAGGGCTAACGTAAGATTTTGATGATGATGGCACTGTATGTGCATTCAAAGACTTTTCACTACCTATAACATCCTAGCATAGGTGTTTACACATGCTGAAAATCATAAATTACATAACAATAAAAGGAAGTAATGTTTTTTATAATTCAAGCAACATTTATAGGGTGTTGTACCCTTTACATGACGATCCCATAGGGCCAAAAAGGATCAAAACCAAAAAACATCAAAAAATATTACAATAACAACATATGAGAGACACAAACACAACTTAGTAACAACATAGGCACATCACAACACATACCCAAACACTAATTGTCTAAACCCTTCCATTTTTTGACCAGGAGATTTAACATATCCTCCCCAATCCAATTAGGGCCTTCATCAATGGTGTTCTTGTCCAGTTCCTCCTCAACAACATCTGAGAGAGTGAGATTTGACCTATGAATTATCTTGATAGTGAATTGAGCTAGGCAATTAACCTTACAATTCAGCATAGCCACCTACTCCTTCAGCCCTTTGAGCTCATCCACTTTGTCCTCCTTGCTTTGGATCTTCATATCAACACTAGCCCTAGTATCTGAGGAATTTTTAGAGTCGTGTTGAAGCATTTGGTTTAAATTAGATAAGTGATCGGGTCTTCTATGGGTCCATTGTCCTTCATCTTCTCAATAGCTTTATTGTCTTCATTTCTACTGCCATACTTAACTGAGTCACTGGAGATATTATCAATAGGGGCCTCTTTCTTATATTGTGCCAATCTGTGGGATCTTCTCACACTCATTTGCTCCATTCCCATCTCAAAGCTAGCACCCACCATAGTATCACCCTTAGAATATTTTTCCTCAGCACATTTACCTTCCTCAGAGACTAGAAGAACCCTTAGAAGAAGAGACAATTTTTTCATTTCTTAGTAGCCAGTTTGCTAACCTTCTTATGTTTTAGCTTGCAGAGCCCAACCACAACACTTGATTGGGTCAACCCAACCTCAATTTTATTTTTCTTCGGGGGAGAACTGGCTATAGTCTCAGTACCAGGAACATCCTCAAGGATGGGGGATTTCCTCTTAGAGCCCGCTAAGATAGTAGGGGAAGGGTTTCTAGGGTTATTTTTTGGGGGTTCTAATTCTTCCACTCTCATAGTTGAGATGGGTTTGGGAGGGACCAAATATGAATGGAAATGGTAGATTTTTTGGATTATGCCTTAGTGCAATGGTAAAGGAGGCGGAGAATCAGGGTTGAGAGTGGAAATTTCTTGGGATTCTTTGATGGAACTTTCCAAAGAAGAAAGAAAAAAGAAAGGGAAGCTAAGAAACATCCTATGCCTCAAGTGATTTAACAATGGTAAGTGGTAAAAATAAAATACCTTGAATTGACCCTCAAGGGTGACATACTTCATGATGGAAAGGAAAATCTTATCCCAAGGTTTAGGCAACACTTCTCAGTCGAAGCTAGATTGCTTTTTCACCAGCTTCTCATTCCCTTTAAAGAACACATTCAGACTCACCAAGTCCTACATTTTTGAGTGTTTTTTATACTTCATGCTTTCATAGGAGAGGCTAGTAGCTTTACCAATCACGTCTTCATCCATGTTGAAAGCAATGCCACCCAATGTGACCTATCAATCCTTCCAAGAGCTAGAAACTGGGATGACAACATCTCGTCATGGCACACAAGATTTTCCATGAGCAGCGCAAGCCCACCTTCTGAACATATATGCCAAGCTAGGGATCCTGGTGAAACTCCTCACAATTTTCTAGCTCAGTCCTAACACGTTCTCCACCCATCATGAACCACAACACACAGTAGCCAAAAAAGAAATGCCAAAAAATAGAATGAACTCCAAAGAGGTTACCATTGCAAAAAATCAACTTTACAATACCCGTCATGATGAAAAGGTGTAATAAAGGTAGAGTGACATTTACACGCTTCGACGATCATTTCCAATGACATCCACCATGTAGGCCCATAATCATAACAAGGAAACCCAAAAATAAACCAAATAGAAGTAATAATGGGATCCAGATTTAAATCTAAATATGTCATCAACTTAAAGAAGTTACACACTTCCCAAAGCCATTTGAATGTGGGGGAAGATTAGATATATTCAAGTACATATGATAAAATATAAGGTTTAAGAGATACCTTAATTTGGAATTATTAAATAAGATGGTGGAGTACATCCTTATACATGAACTCCATGATATTTGATAAGATCTGTTGTACCATTGAAAAGGTAGTTGTAAGGTTTAGAGACCCCACCAAAAATGACCATGAGGAGAAAAACCCATGTGGCTACCCACTTGAGCCCAGACACCTAACTCTTCCTAGACCAAACCAACCAATGATCCATCAAGGAATGCCACCTGTACTTGAAAAAGAATGACAGATCAATCATTAATAATAGAGTAATTCCTACGCTCCAAGAGGATTAACCTTTGAATAGATGCTGATAGAACTTCAATATTTTTCCACCATTTGCAAATTTTCCAGGTGGACCCTAGGTTGGTGAAGCCATTAGCCACCTGGTTACCTTCTTGAAAGATATGAGATAGGCGATACCTTTCTGTAGACACCTAAAAATGACCTAGGCCTGCAAGCTTCATTTTTACCACTTTCGTCCTAGCATAATTAAGACATTTAATTATGTCCTTGGTCCACATTCGACTATTGATTAAATAATTTGTAATTATTTAATTAATTCATGTCACTTATTCTTCATGATTATTAAATAAATAAATTTTATTTATTTATTAAATACGTCATTAACTGTCTAAGTCTTTCTTTAATTAAATAAATTTCTTAATTTGTTTAATTCCCCCTTCTGCATTTCATTCTTATTGATTATTAAATAAATGAATTACATTTATTTATTTAATACGTCACTGATTGTCTTAATTAAATAAATGGATTTATTTATTTAATTAATTGGTCTTATCTTCTAAATTAAATAATTAAATTTAATTATTTAATTGTCAAAATTAACATTATTCTCATTTTAAATAAATTAAATTATTTAAAATGTCATGTCAATCCTAACTGTCAGTCCCTTTTGATAAATAATCTGAAAAATATTATTTATTATATCTTAAAATCCATAATTTGAATTATTTTAATTCATATTAGTAATTAATCTTCCAAAAATCAAGTAATCGGGCAGATTCTTGATTTTCCAAATCTTATCTTCATTTTGAATCTTATCTCTTTGATTTTTTGAAATCTTGCAAATCAGGCAATCTTATCTTCTTGATTTTTTGAAAATCTTTATTTTCCTAATTAATTTGTCTCATTTATTCTCCACCGTCGGTCCGATTTTATTTTGACCGTTCGATTAAGGATTTTTCCCTAACCCTAATTAGGGATTCTTAGGTGTAATCTGAATCGTTCATTTCATTAATTTATCTCGTCCATCCATTTGAAATGGCATTTTCTATAAAATGCCATCTTCTTCTCATTTTTCATAACACACACACATGTTGACATTTT
>VDFB02086081.1:266242029-266296150 GCA_007258455.2 Sequoia sempervirens
ATATAGGCAATGGGCATCACAGTATTAGGACTGAAACCTAAAATTTGGCAAAGTGAGTAGAAGGTTGCCAAGAAATGATCAGCAAAACAATTTAACCCGAAAGGTTCCTGATCAGTCGGGCTGATATGAATCATGGAACTGCCCGCCCTGACTAGATGAGGAGGAAGCAATTTTGATCTGAAAAAAGGTTTAATCTTGGCATACTCTTGTTTCATCTCCTCCAAGTCAATCTGGACCAACAATGAGCCATTTTCACTCAAATACAAAACCCTCCGAATTACATCTGCATTTACATTCAGTAAAACCTCACCATCATTATCACTTATAACCCTTGTGACAGGATCATATCTAAGCCCAGCCCTTTGCCAGGAGGAGGTCAACATCAAGGAACACATTGGGTACTACAAGCTTTCCCATATCAGACCTCCAACCATTTGAAAAAGGATGAGGTGCATTTCATTGGCCATACCATCTTCTAAATAGTTCTAAACCTGTCATTGGTACCCTAGCATCTGCAATGTTGTAGGTTCTATATCTCAACCCTTCACCTAAGGTTGTCCCTCTCGTCAAAACCAAACCCCTCTTCCTGTCGTTTGTTGACAGGGGAAATTGGTCAAGGAAATCATCATACAGATTCCTCTGCATGTAGTCAATATGGCCAGAATGTTGTTTTGTTGGCGCCATTTTAAACAACTAGGGCTTCTCAGAAAATCAAATTGTGAACAGACTAGTGCTACTCAAAACAAAAACACAATAGAATTTTCAATTTCCCACAATTCAAGAGAAATAGTAACCCTAAAATCTTAATTCAGAAAAACCCTGATCAACACAACAAAGCTTTTCGCAAGAAACACATTTGGACAGAACAGTGATGAAGAAAATAACTCACAGAAATTCGCGTTCTACAGAAAATCAAACTCTTGCCGAAATTGCTTTTGAAAGCTCTATCTCTAGCTCTGGACTGCTTCGAAGATGTTTGAATGCCTTAGTGGTGAAAGTAGTCTGCAATTAAACACTTGAACTTTATGAACATTGCCAATAGACATCTCATCCGCCATTAAAGCCTACTTGAATAGTACAGTGCCAATGCCTTCAATTGTATTTGATGCAGATTTAAATCTCCGCCGTCGATCTCTTGTTTCAGTAAGATCATCGAACGGTCCTCCTTAAAAATGTTGACAACGCCTTCCACATCATCCCCAGGGCCCACCATTATATGTAGTGCCAGGAAGATACACGTGGCACTTGCCCACGATATCACGATTGCTCAAGTTGGGATTGCGCGATAGTGGGAAACCGTTGATCTCTTCATCGGTGACCACGATCAAGTAAAACAAGGGACAGTCTTAAGGCCTATTCACTGAGCAAATTTTTCATCAAGATTAAAACATCGCCGTTGATTATAAACATGTGCACCGCTTAGGCAATTTAGTAACCCACTTGATAACACACTAAAGTCCGATGCATTTATTAAATCATTTTATTTGCTTTTCAGACATCAGCAACCTGAGACACGTGGTGATCGCCCGCGATATCGCGATGGCTCAAGTTGGGATCGCGATATGGCGGGGAGCGGTCAGGATGTATCTGCGAGGAGATCAATAGCCATCAAATAACCCCTGCAAAACATTAAACATTACTTAGGAGGAAAAACCCGAGGAAGGGGATGCAGCTTAGGGCAACGACGGTCGATGACATAAGGTTGTTTTAAAAACATAAGGCACAAACCCGACTCAGACTTTGGTAAATAAAACGAGGCCAACAATTAAATATTTATCATTTTATCAAAAGGGGCCAGGCCTTAGACAAGTTAATGAGACATAGGTTGTTTTATTTTTTAAAAACCTTCTCCAAAAAGTAACGATAGAACAGACCCATACCAAAGACAGAAAACCAAGGGTTTATGAAAGCAAAGTAATAACTCCAGCCCTAGGCACCACTCAGATAAACAAGACCGACCAATAATAAAAGAAATCCTGGATGTAAATTTGGGGCTCCATCACAATTCACGGCCTTGTCTATGTTATTGCTTACTATTATACTTTGGTAGATTTTTTCCAAGCATCCATAGCTTGTTCGAAAGCACCTATTTGAGGTTTTTACTTGTTAGCCATAGCATGAAGGCGTTGAGCTGTTTGATAAAATGTTTTGGTAGACATGTATGAAAAATGTGGTAGCATAGAAAAGGTAGTGAACTATTTGAAAAAATGCTTCAAAAAAATGTAGTCTCATGGTGATGGAATGCCATAGCGAATGCCATGACAAGAAAATTGCTATGGATTGTCAGGCATTCCATCACCATGAGACTGCATTTCTTTTAGGAATTTTTTCAAACAATTCACGGCCTTGTCTATGTTATTGCTTACTATTATACTTTGGTAGATTTTTTCCAAGCATCCATAGCTTGTTCGAAAGCACCTATTTGAGGTTTTTAGCCATACTTGACAAAGCGATTGAAGCGTTTGATAAAATGCTTTTGGTGACATGTATGAAGAAAATGTGGTAGCATAGACAAGCCTTGTCACCATCGATATTTATGTAGTTGTAGTATGTTTGTGCAATGTAATCAACGATATGAATATATTAACAAATATCTATTTCTATAATTCATGGATTGAACTCACGTATTTTATATGCTCTCAATGCATGCGCTATGGAAATGCCATTAATTTTTTTTAAAAAAGTAGTATGTTATGTGTGATACTATCAACAATGTAATTATATACTGATTACTCTTTCTTTTTACATAATCTAACGTATTCCAAACTTTTCATAGGCTGCCCGACACATGGAAGGCAACAAAGGCAAGACTAGAAAAGCACGGGCAACACAAACTTGGCTCTGGTGGTTATATGAAATTAGCCGCACGAATTGTAAGTATCAATAAATGAAATATTGCATCCAAATTATAATAAATTGAATTTTTTTTTGGTTTTATCACACCATAGAAGCAAATTCATGATCTTCTACAAAAATGTAGAGACTGTAATTCATGAGTTCCTGAGAGGACACGAAGATTGCCTTCCAGTAAGGCTGGCTATGGGCAGTGGTACGAGCAGCCCTAAGAGTCTTGGTGGGCAAACACAATCTTCCATTGCATGTCCGACCGCGTGAGTAAAATAAACTCAATAAGTATATTAAAAATTGAATACTTATTGCAATCTATTCAATATTAATTTCCTGTAAAGTAATTACATGCCTATTTGTTTTAAACCTCCAAGCAATGATAATATATACTGCACATGACATTGGAATGCAGCTTTACGGTGAGGGAGTGGAAGCGAGCACGTGCGAGATGAAGGTCATGGTGTGCATCACCGGTACTTTAGAGCATGTAGAGCATGATCAACATGTTGGCGAAACATGGTCCGGGCTAGAATCCCGAGAATATGATGTGGCCCCATCAGGTAAGAAGGACCACTCTAAAGTTCTTTTAAACATATTTAATTGCAATTGGTGTATTAATTAATGTAACCTTTCATGTTTCAACTTTAGAGCATGTAGAGCGTCATCAACATGTTGAGCATGATCAAGCTAGAGAAGATGAGGAACATGATGTGGCCCCATCAGGTAAAGAGGACCACTCTCATGTTCTCTTAAGCATATTTAATTTCAATTGGTGTATTAATTAATGTAACCTTTCATGTTTCAACTGCATATCAGGATTTAGAGCGTGTTGAACATGTTGAGCATGAGTCTATAACAAAAGTTCAGGAACATGATGTGGACCCATCAGGTAAAGAGAACCACTCTAATGTTCTTTTAATTAATCAAATACTTGTAACAATAATAATAAAACATATCAGTTTAACATTTCTTTCTTATTGTAGCAGATACCCCCTTGAAGCGGCATCCACGTCATGAGCAGACGACTACGTGTACATTAAGATCACAAGCAGAGGGCAGAACAACTAAAGCGGGGATAGATATTGATTTAGAAAATGATACTCCGCCGAGCTTTATGTAGCTTTCAAAAGAAACAAAAAAAAAGTGATTGTAATCATATCATGACAACCATATTTTTGATAATATGTAAAGCGAAATGATTATTATATGTTAATGAATGAATGTGAATATGTTAATTAATGAATGTTATATGTTAATGAATGAATGTTATATGTTATTAATGGATGAATGAATGAATGTTATATGTTATTAATGGATGGAATCAATGATTAATGTTATATGATTGGGTATGGGGAATTGAGAGTGATGTGAGGGGGGTGGGAGAGGGCCAAATGAGCTTCCACTGTCACGTGGTTGGCCTTGTTAAGTAGAGAATATTAAACTATACTCAAAACAAAAAGAAGCTCAATAAGGTAATGCACTTTTCAATATAAGAAATGCATCGTTTGAAGCATCAAACCAATATGCAATCTGTATGTATGATCAGTCGTCAGTCTCCGCAATGGTACATTTCCACGAATATATAATTTTTTTTTTTAAATTTTGCTTCTTCGTCGCAATTTCGACGATAACCATTGACAAATCAACAGAAAGGCTCGACGAAGTTGCTATAGCTGCGATGATGATTTCATCGTAACTCCCTACCCATTTCGTCGCCCTTCCGACGATATTTCGGCTTTGCTACCACACTACGCACTGCCAATTTTGTCGAACTTTCGACGAACTTTTAGTGTTCTTCCGATGCTACTCCTTGCTAATTTCGTCGCAACCTCGACAAATTTTTTGCGTTGTTTCGACGCTGCTTCTTGCTAATTTTGTCGCACTTTCGATGAAATTTTGGCATTCTTTCGACGCTACTACTCTACTATTTCGTCGCTATTTCGACGAACGTTCCATGTTGTTTCCACGCTACTGCTTGCCCATTTCGTCAAACTGATGACGAACTTCTAGTATAATTCATCAGTGGATAAACAAAGGTTTTGTCGATATTCTGACAAAATCCTGAGGTATTTCACGATGATGCCAACCGACGATTCTTCGCCGTTATTTCGACGTTTAATTTGTCGTCGGCATTGCAACGAAAAAATAGCGACGGAAAGATTTTCGCCATTGTGTCGATCTTCCGACAGAGATTTGTCGAACGACCGACGAACGCCCGTCGGAAAATGGTGTCAAATCCAGTAGTGGTATATGTGTAGACATGCATACTAACAATGTTTTGTAGGAATGTAACATAAGGCCTCCACTTAGATCTTGAAGGGATTTTTTATCTACCATTTTATGTGAAAGAGTGGATGGTAAATTTTTTTACAAGAAATCATGTTTGGATGGCACATTTGATCATTGTAGTGGCATGCAACATTTTCCAATACATGGCTAATACACATGCACTTGGAAATGACAGTGTGGAATTTGAAAAATACAAGATAGTGGTCTATAGTCTAAAAGATTGGAAAGAAGCAAAGAAGTGTGAATTGTTCAGTGATAATATTCAAGTGTATTAACTTATGGGGAATTTTTCATGATCATGTGGTCTATGAGTATGCAAGGCATACACATAGAGCTCGATGGTTAAACTCATAGTTCAAGTTATGCAAGGACACATTTCCACTTCATAGTATCATTTCAATTGTAGACTTCACAGAGAACTACACACTATAGCCACCAAACAAGGTGCAATCACAATACTACAACTCCACACAGTTTGCTATATTTATTCATATATAATTCATTCATGCAAATGCTAGTACAAAGGAAAATAGGAAATTATTGAGGGAGTATAACTTTTCTATTAGTGATTCATCATACACATACTATAGAGTTTGTGCAAGGTTACTTTTAGATGTTCTATGTTGATTTTGCTAGCAGGGGAATATAATTTAGTCAACATATCATATGGTTAGATAACTGTACATCACAATCCAAGAAATCTGAAATGTTTTACTAGTTGAGAAAGATGCATAGGATCAGTGGTGTCCAACATATGTGGAATTTCTTAGAGGTTGGGAATGGAAAGGGGGAGTATAATGGTGCATGAAGGTGTGGAGAATATAGAAATAGGGAATTTGAATACCCTCAAACCTAATAAAGTAGAAAAAATAGGGGAAAAGAAACAAGATTTCACATATCTCAAGTTGAGAATGAAAGTGTGACAATACTAGTTATGATGTATGATTAACAAAAAATCAAAAAATTGTTTGATGTTGTCATGTATACCATTCAAACAATCAAATATAAGAGTCAATTTCATTCAATTATGATGCATAAACAAATGAATTAGGTAGGGCATAAATTTTGATAGATAATGGAAATACAATCTACACCATTCAACCCTAATACATAATTGAACTAAGAGTCATCATGAAAGTTGCAAAGGAGTGTAACTTTCATTCTGCTACTCGTGCGACCAAACCAATAGTTCCAACAGATCTGGATGGGTACGTTTAGGCTATGCATAGTCCTGTTCCACACCCAAACATGCCGAAATAGTTTGAGCTACATTGTATCAATGATATCTCTTAAAAGTCCAAAGTGCAAAAAGGCAACAATATTTGATGAGTTGTTACTTAGACACCACGTCACTTAGAAACATCTCATTTGAGGCTAAAGGATCACATAGGGCATCTCTATAGTAACCTCTATTGGTTTTTGATATCACAGAGGTGTTTGCTTGTGGTTTCCAATTTTTAGTTGATGGAAAAAGTGCCAAATTCATGTAGTATAAAGTTGCAAAGGGGTGTAACTTTCATTTTTCAACTTGTGTGACCAAACTAATAGTTCCAACATGTTTGTATGGGTACTTTTAGGCTAGGAATGGTCCTGTTTTGCACCAAAACATGCTGAAAAAATATGAGCTACATTATACCAGTGATATCCCTTAAGAGTCTAAAGTGAAAAAGGGAAGAAATCTTTGGAAAGCTATTACTTGGACACCATGTCACTTAAAAAAATTTCTTCTAAGGCTACACAATCATGTTGGGCTACTTGGCAATAACCTCTCTTGGTTTTTGATATCTCCGAGTGTTTTCCCATTGTGTCGACTTTTTTTGATGAATAGGCAACTATCTATATTAATATAAAGATAATGTTACATATTCACCAAAAAAAGTGGGTGGTAAGAAGGCACAACCTGAAAGTTAAATGGAAAAAGCCCAAAAAACCAAAAACTGGAGTCACATGGGCCTATCCCAGAAGTCCATAATCATTACAATTATAAAATAAAAGGCCATCACGTGACTAGAGCAGTGCCAATAGAGCTAGGAGGGTCTCTTTCATCCATGTGTTTCCCCCATACATCAGTGGGGTCTAGAGTGATGTCAAGAGGAGGACCCCAACCATCATCAACATCTTTTTCCTTCTCTTTATCTTTACCCTCACATCAAGGTGAGATTGCAAGCACCAGACATGGAATTTTTTTTCCAAAATCTGGCCAACCAGAGCCAAAAGTAGGAGTGTCATTAGAGGGCCACTTGGAACCACCACCACTACTCCCTACAGATCCTCCAGAGGGCTACCCCTAGCCATCCTACAGAGGAGGAGATTGGTTCTTTTGAGGAGGGTGGGAACCATGCCAAAGAGGAGGCTAAGAGCAAGGCAAGCAGAGCCACTCCACTGTCAGCCCTGAGAGGGAAAACAACCATGAGAGGAAGTGGGTGAAGTAGGTACTTGAGAAATAGTACAAGGGGCATTTCCCCAATGGTCCAAAAACACCTATAGGTGAGCCACCTCAAGTGCAACTTTTTTTTCCTAAACTTGAATCTATAAGAGCACATTAGAACAAATAATAGATTTAGAATACAAAGAAACATTTTTTATCCATTTTTGTTTTATCAAATATGTAGGCATTTCTATCTTTCCATATATTGAAGAGGATTTCCACCCTGAAAGTGTGCCAAAGTTGGGTATACTTAGCAGGAAGTCTAGGCGAGTCTCCCAACATAATCATATGCCAAGAAAAGGGCTCTGGTCTAAAGGGCCGAAAGAAGTCTTGAATCCAAGTCCAAAACTACTAAGCTCTGGTACCAAACTAGAAGAGACAATTAAAAGACTCATGTCTCCCATAGAAAGGGAAATGAGGGTTCTAGACCCCCAAGTGAACAAGCTGAGAATCCACATGAAAGCATTGGAAAAGAATACACCAAGAAAAGTGGGCAAGTTTCTTCTCAACAATTGTAGACCAAGTGGCAGATAATATTTTTCACCAGACATGAGTGGGAGATTGAAGAATCCACCTCTAGTTTAAACTTTCAATCATAAGAAAGTGTGGTGAAAGCCACCTATAACCAAGCCTAGGCTTGTAATTTCTAAAAGGGGTGTCTTGGTACCACTTTCAGTCCTTCCACCAAGGATTGGACCCACAAATTCCCACCTTATGAAGCATTTATGTAGGAACAACATTCACTAGACCATCATAAGTAGCAAAATATTGGTTTTGAAGCCTGTAAAGGGCACATAAATCTTCCCACAACATGATGTACATTGTGGGTTTGTGAAACACCTACTGCAATGTTTGATTCTTGTGGAATTTGAGCGCCTTAAGCCAAGACAATTTAGCCAGAGGTTGACCATTGTTAGTAAAAAGAGGCGACCACCAAACATTTTCTTAATTGAGTGAAATCCCATCATAGAAACCAGTGCCAACCTAGCAGAGCTAGGGCTTAACCACCTCCTAGGCTCTCCAAATGCTCTTGGCCATGAAAATTCCCATAATTTAAACTAGTTCCTTCATGAATAGAAGGGTTTGAAATCTAATCCCCTTCCAGGTGGGTCTATGAATAGGAAATCCTGACTGAATGCAATTCCTAAGGAGAATTTTCTAGGCTTCATCTCCAGTAAGGGCATGAATTATCCATTTCACACACAAGGTAGTCCCTTGTTTTTTAGTGGAGAGCAACCCAAGTCCTCCAGAGTATTTGGGAAGACAACAAAATTCCTAGGAAACATGGTGAAACCCTCTATGGGACTCCACAGAGGCCCAAAAGAAGTCCCGAAGCAATTTTTCAAGTTTTCCATAGGCAACTTTTGAAGGGGCCCAACAAGAAGAATAATAAACATCATTGGCAACAAGAATTTGGAGCACACCTAGAATTTTCCTCCCAGAGAAAGGGGTTTTGTAATCTAGTATGTGAGTTTTTGCTCAATTATGGAAAGAACAACTTGCCACAGCTCAGTCAGAGAGGCCTAGAAGGCAAAGGGAATTCCCAGGAACCAAAAGATTTCCCCTGGTCCAATCCATTTCTAACCATACTATTGAAGCTAGGGAGGAGTGGACAATATAGATTGTCTATAGCACAAAGTTTTGTGCCACTGAATGGTGGAACTAGATGCAAGGCAAAAAGTGTTCAAATATTCTAGATCTACCTTGATAGTATCTTCTTCCTCCAAAAGAGTGAGGAAATAATCATCAGCAAAATGACCATTAACCAATTGAGCCTGAGAGTTAGGCAATGAGATACCTTTGACAAACTATTGAGAAACTACGTTGGCTAAGAGATAGTCGAATCCTTCGGTAGCAAGCACATAAAGAGGAGCAAGTGGAAATACTTGTCGAATGGAGTGAAAAATCCTAAAGGCAAGAGATTGGCTGCCATTAATGTTGATACAAGCAGAGGTGTTCGCAAAGAGCATTTGGACAACCTAAATAAAATTGGGCCCAAACCCCAAGGCTTGCAACATAGCAAGAATAAAAGGCCATTCAATGCAGTCATAAGCTTTATTGAAGTCTATTTTAAGAAAAATAGCCTTCTCATCTAAGTGCTTGACTCACTCCATGCCTTCCCACACAACAATAATGTTGTCCAAAATAAACCTAGATTTGATAAACCCAGTCTACTCCGGGTGCACAATCTAAGGAAAAAGATGGCAAATATTTAGAGCCAAAGCTTTAGCGATGATTTTGTAAGAAACATTGAGGAGCCTGATAGGCCTCCAATTGAAAATATCCTCAGGATCTCCATATTTAGGTATGAATTTAATATTTCCTTTATTTATAAAATACCCAAAGATTTAGAATGAAAGGCCTTGAGATAAACTTTGTACAAGTCATGCCCAACACAGTCCCAAAGGGCCTTATAAAATTCATAAGGGAAGCCATCAATCCTCGGGGCTTTGTCATCAACCATGGAATGAAAAAATTCCTTTTAGCAATTGGTCATAAAAAGCTATCTAGGCTGAAGATAGCCTATTTGGAACAACAAGAAGGCAATCTTAGAGGGCTTCTTGTCACACAGTTGTAAACTCCTAAGCAGTGAAAACTTGCTCATAGTGATGAACAAAGGCATGGAGAATGTTAGGAAGCTTAGAGAGCACCCGAATTCCATCTTTCATTTTTTTAATGCCTGGAGATGAGTGCTTGGAATTCAGGGCCAAAAAAACTCCTTGGAGGCACAGTTGCCAATTTTTAACTAGTGCAACTTGGCTTTGATTTGAGCACCTTTGGCAACATAATTTTTTGCAACTTTATTTTAGTGCCTTAAATTCCCCACCCTAACTTGTAATGATGGGGAAAATGGGTTAGCCATCAAAGCCTCGGTAGCTGAACACAATTTAGTTGTGGTAGCCTCATAAGACCGCCAATGAAAAGTGGCTAGTTGGTGCCTATAAATGTGCAAAAATATAGTTGTGTGAGTGATAACATCATTCCACCAAGTTATCCAGCCTATATGATGAGCTGGCCTACACTCCAAATTCTAGATTCTATGAATGTGGGCCAATGTTGGCTGATGACAAAGAAAAGATGTGTTGAAAAAAAATTGAGTTTTGCACGTACGAGGCTATCTTGTCTCCCATTCAATGAAAAAAGAAATGGGGAAATGATCTAAAAAGGTCACATCCACTAACGGCTTAAATGGGAGAGAAGAGTTGTAAAAAGAGAAAAATAATTGTGCCAAGATCATAGCATGATCAAGGCATTTAAATATCCTATTAGAGTCAACCCTGTAATTACACCAAGTGTGCCAAAGAGAATGAGAATGGTAGCGACCAATATTGAGATCAAAAAGCCCCAATTTATTATGCATGTAAAACCATTCCCCCCTTTCAGTAGTTTCCCATCTGAATGGTAAGGTGCCATTTTTATCATAGGCCATCTCAACCATATTGAAATCCCCACATAATAACCAAGTAGCAATTGGAAATGAATCAACAATCCAACACCAAAGCATAGAGCATTCCACAACATCATTAGAAACATACACATTAATAATCCCAAAATAATTATTATCAATGTTGAGAAGGATCCAGATGAGTCGATGAGTGGGGTCAAACCTGTGGTTGACCACACAAGCATGCCACCATGGGGAAAAAGGGGTGACAACACCACCACACTTAGCTTCATGATTAGTACAAAACATTTGATTGGCTAGCCAAATAGAGTGACAAGTTGATGCAAGGAAAAAACCAAAAAATTTAACTTCTTGGAGACAAAACACTTCACTACCAGAATATTTCTTCAAAGTATCCCTAATAGAATACTTTTTGGAGAGGTCTATCAGACCTCAAACATTCCATGAGTGAAACTCCTCCATATCTTCGAAGTCCAACTCCTCTTCATTTAGAGAAGAGAAGCGATTTTGTAGAAACTCTGGTGGAATTGACCAAATTTGAATAGAAGGAGAAGAAAATGTTTGTTTCTCTTGCACATATTCACCTTATTCCTATGGCAGAGAGGAACTGTGAGACCACCTTTGAGCTCCTAACACAAGAGGAGAAATGTTCGATGGTGCTATCATAATAGAAACAAGCTAAGGCATAGCCTTCGGCCTAGGCTGCATTGGAACATTATCATCTCTGACTAGAGCTTCTTTCCCCTTCACCAAAGGGTTTGAAAAATTCTTCATTGGTTTAGGGGCCTTGGAAGCCGACCCAAAACCACTAGACTTATTTTTTTGGTTCATAACCGTGGTCCATTTTTCATCAAGTTTGGTAATAGAATTATCCGCCTGACGAGGCTTTTCAATTTCTCGTGGTGGAGAAGGTGTACGAGGCACTTCCAAAGGGAAGTCCTTGATCTTGTGGTCTAGGGAATGACACCTATAGCAAGTGTTGGAAAAATTAAAATAAGTGACCTTATGGGTGTACCAAAGAGCTCCAATTTGAATTTCAATGGAGTCTTTCAAGTCGTTGCAAAGGTCCACTTCAACATGAACCTATTTTTGGGGTCGAGCCTGAAAGAACCTATCTGGCTCAATACAAATGATCCTCCCTAGAGAGGATGCAATATGATTCAAAAAAGGCACACAAGGAAAAGGTAAACCAGAAAACTCAATCCATACCAAGGCTACAACTTGGTGTCATCTGAGACAACAAAGTCTTGGGTCGACACCTGGAAAACCAACAAAGAAGACTTGAGATGCCAAGGAGCTTGGGCTGGGATAGCTTGGACATGATTGACCTTCGCAAAGCGGAACAAGAAAAAACCCTTGGTTAAATTTTGGACCATACCAAGGTGGACCCCATGAGGGACCCAAGCCTTGTTGACCCATTCCTTAAGCACACTATTAGGGGGAGTTCTCCCAACAAAATATGCAACAAGGGTGTGTTGCTCAAGCCACTGACAAGTAGAATCAAAATTAGGTAAAGAAAAAACCACATCAGATGGGGAGTCAGAATAGTTACCTTGTGAAAGAATTTTGGAACAAATTTCTGGGGTCGTTTGTTTGGAGGAGTCATTGAGTAGAGTCATTGAACTGCTAACACCAACTTGAATTGCAGGTTAGAGTCAATTCAAGGGATATTAAAACAAAAAAATCTGTATTAAATGCGGTCATACACATAGGAAAAGGGGAAATTCCTGTGCAGTAAGCACAGTATGATGCAAGAGGGGCTAAGAATGACCACAAACACAAGAAAACCCTAGCAAAGCTCATATAGGTGTTAAATTTTTAGTTGATGGAAAAAGTGTCAAATGCAAGTGGTGTAAAGTTGCAAAGGGGTGTAACTTTCATTTTGTAACCCATGTAACCAAAATGATAGTTCCAACACATACACATGGGTACGTTTAGGCTAGGCATGGTCATCTTTTTCACCCAAAAATGCCAAAAATAGTATGAGATACATTGAACTGATGAATTCCCTTAAGATTCTAAAGTGTAAAAGGGAAACAATCTTTGAAGAGTTGTTACTCGGAAACCATGTCACTTAGAAACATTTTTTCTAAGGTTACAAAATAACATTGAGCCCCTCTAGAATAACCTCTCTCAATTTTTTATATCTCTAAGGCTAAGGATGGTCTTGTTTTGTACCCAAACATGTTGGAGTGGTCTGAGCTACATTGTATTGACGATATCCCTTAAGAGTCCAAAGTGAAAAAAGGAAACATTCTTTGATGAGAAGTTACTCAGAAACCATGTCACTTAGAAATATTTCATCTAAGGCTATGAGATCACGTAGGGGCCCTCTACAATAAAATCTCTCAGTTTTTGATATCTTTGAGGCATTTTCCCATAGTGTCCAGTTTTCAATTGATGGAAAAAGTGTCAAATGCAAGTAGTGTAAAGTTACAAAGGGGTTTAATTTTCATTCTGGAACTCATGCAACCAAACCAAAAATTCCAACACATCTGGATGGGTACATTTAGGCTAGGTATGGTCTTTTTTCACTCCCAAACATATTGAAGTGGTCCGAGCTACATTGTATCTATGATATTCCTTAAGAGTCAAAAGTGCACAAAGGAAAGAATATTTGATGAGCAGTTATTTAGACACTATGTTGCTTAGAGACATTCCTTCTGAGGCTATGGGATCACATAGGGACCCTCTATAATAAGCTCTCTCAATTTTTGATATCTTTGAGGTGTTTTCCTATGGTTTCAACTTTTCAATTGATGGAAAAACTATTAAATGCAAGTAGTGTAAAGTTGCAAAGGGGTGTAACTTTCGTTCTACAATTCATGAGACCAAACTAATAGTTCCAACACATCTAGATGGGTACGTTTAGGCTAGGAATGGTCCTTTTTTTCACTCAAACATGCCAGAGTGGTTTGAGCTACATTGTACCGGCAATATTCCTTAAGAGTCCAAAGTGTAAAAAGGCAACAATCTTTGATGAGAAGTTAGTCGAAAACCATGTTGCTTACAAAAATTCTATCTAACTTGGATATGAGATCATAGAGGGACCCTCTACAATAACCTCTCTCAGTTTTTGATATCTCTGAGGCATTTTTCCGTGGTGTCCAGTTATTAGTTGATGGAAAAAGGGTCAAATGCAAATAGTGTAGAGTTGCAAAGGGGTGTAAATTTTCATTCTATAACTCGTGCAAGCAAACCATAAATTCTAACATGTCTGGATGGGTATGTTTAGGCTAGGAATGGTCCTATTTTGCACCCAAACATGTTAGAGTGGTCTAAGCTAGATTGTACTAGTGATATCCCTTAAGATTCCAAAGTGCAAAAAGTTAGCAATCTTTGATGAGCAGTTACTCAGACATAGTGTCACTTAGATTTTTTTTTCTAAGGCTATGGAATAAAATAGGTCCCGTCTACAATAATCTCTCTCATTTTTTAATATCTCTGAGGCATTTTCCCATGGTTTCAACTTTTTTAGTTGATGGAATAAATGTCAAATGCAAGTAGTGGAAAGTTGCAAAGGGGTGTAACTTTCATTTTGCAACTCGTGCGACCAAACTAATAGTTCCAACACATCTAGATTGTTATGTTTAGGCTAGGAATGGTCTTGTTTCACACCCAAACATGTTGGAGTGTGTTGAGGGTCAAAACAACAAAACAACATTAAACAAAATATTACTATTATATTTCTCTTGAAAAAGAAAGACAACACATGGTAATCTAACTCCCAAGGTCCTGGTAATTGGTTCTAAATTATGTTGATGTCACTCAATGGTCAATATAAATGTAATGTGCAAGGGGTCTTTGTTAGTAATAAGGAACATAACTGCATGGAGTCCACTATTCTACATTTGGGGATTTAAATAAAAGAAAAAGATAGATCAAAGTTTTAAAACCAAAAGAATATGAATAAAAGATCTTACATATCCAAACATGTATATCAATAATGAGTGTTTATTCCACCTAACCACAACCATAGCAAGATGCAATCCATTGAATAAACTATACTACTACATACATCCATAGTGCTAATTCAATACCATCAACATTTACTAAACTTACTTCAAACAAATCACTCACTCATCATTAAACATAGATCAAATGAACATAATAACAACTTCACTCATAGATAACCCAATGATATAAGCTTGAATCTAGTTCCTTCTATTGACTTTCATCAAATACGAAACACTTAAGCACAAAAAAATCACTGGCATATGGATTGATTATGTATCATTAATCTTATCAAAATAGGTCCAAACTTCAAACAATAACATTAAAATGTATGTAAACTGTAAAATAAACAAGTTCAATTGATATTTCCAAAGTATCTCTGCTAAAACATCAAAGTCCTAGATCTAATCATTATTTTCTATCATCAGGTGGTTGATCTTTCTTCAATTAGCCGACCTTTACAAAATGGAACCAAATAATACATTTAGGTCATGTATGCATGAATTCCTCCCAATTTGGAATCCAGATCCATAAATCAAGGAATCAAAACTAAACTGCTGAACTTTAGAAGACTGGAGCAAAATGTTGCACAAATTTTGACATTCAAAACAAAAGGTGGAACTAAAAAAGAGAACTGGAGTCGAATTCACATCAAAGCCCTACAAAAGAGGAGAAAAGGAGATGTTATGTCCAGTCAAGATAAGGCGTTATGCTACCAACTTATCCTTGTGTTTCATGCTCAAGAACATATTCATCATAGTTGTCAAACACTTGTTGAAGAGTACCTGAATCAGGTCCATCCAACCAATCATCTTCAAATCTGATCTTCCCTAATTCGGCTAAAACCAACTTTTATACCTTATTCAACTTAATCAATTCTCTTTTAGCATCCTTCGTTTCTTCCCTGATATCCATAAACCGATCTCTAATAATAGATCTTCCCCATCATCTCTTTTTTGCATTGTCTTCAAATCTACCCCTCCATCTCTCCCTCATCTTATCTAAAGAAGGACCTTCTTCAACTGAAGTATCTAGGTTGATTAGAATGGCTACAATTGCCTCCCATTCATCAATTTTTTGGTTCAAATCCTTACTTATTTCTTGAACTTCATCTTGATGCACATGAATAGCCTTGGATTTATACATTATTATACTCATAGTTTTCTCAACAAAATTTGTACCATCCTCCTCAAGAATTGAATGTTCAAACAAAGTTGACTTAGGTACTTTATCAATGTCCTCAAGCCTTTTAACATATTCCTTATATTCCTTATCTTGCTTATCTAGATCATTGGTACGTTGATCTAGATCCCCTGCCAACTCAAGAGCTGCCTTGTGAATCTTAAAATCATCAGCAAGAACATCATCGACTTCTTGATTGAGCTTATTCAACCATTTCTATAGCATTCCCACCTTGCTCTTCATCTGAACCAATTCATCTGCCTCCTTTGTTAATAGGATTGGTGATTTAGGGGAAGCAACATGTTGAGAGATTGGAGTTGAAACCTCCTTTAGAAACCTATGAAATTGATCTAATTGAGCCTTAAACTCATCCTTCTTTTGCTTATCCTTGATCATCTGGGACTTGGTAGAGGAAGCCACAATATCTATTAAGTTCATTTTTTGATTTCTTGTAGGCCTTCCTAAATTAACCATGCCTAATTGATAATCAATCATTTTCATATCCTCTTGGTTCTTATCCACTGTGGGTATTGCACACTCAACAATGATCTCTCCTATGTCAGTAAGCTTGGTGGAGTGGAGAACCTTTGCCTTCTTCTTGGGTCTTTCCTTCTCAATCTCTTTCATCATTTCATCCTAGTTCAATGGTTGTGGTTGAACTATTTTCTTCCTTTCTAAGTCAAGATTTAACCAGGTAGGAGCAACGGGAGTAGTAACTACTTGAGCCAAAGAAGAAGTAGCAGTAGTGGAAGACAAAGGTTGTAATACTTTATTTCGAGGTAGAGAGTCAACCTCCTACACATTTTTCTGCTCGCTTTGTGCCCTCTCTTATGTCAGCTTCTTGGCATCTTCCTTATCTTTCTGCTCCTGCAATTTTTTGGCCTCTAACTCTTGCTTCAAACGTTTCTCTCCTCCAACACTTTGTCTCTTTGCTTCTTCAGCTCCTCTACATAATACGATGCCTCTTTCATCTTCTTCTCATGCAGAGCAATCTCAGCAGCCTCTTTCTCCCCTTTTAAACATTCTTGTTCTTCCCTTTTCCTATGAGCCTCCTCTTATGCTTTGAGTTTTTCTTCAAGAGCTTCCTTTTCCCTCCTTTGAGCAGCCTTCTCTTCTTCAAGGTTATGGATGTTTTGGTTCAGAACCAATTTATCTCTTTCTTCCTACATCTTGATCTCCTACTCCTTTTTTTGTTGTTGTTGAGCCAATTCATCAGCCTTAACTTGGGCCTCCAATTCTTGTTTCTTGGTCAATAACACAACTTGCACTTTAGCATCCTCTTCTTGTTGTTTAGCTAATGCCTTGGCTTGTGCCTTGGCATTAGCTTCCATTTTGGCATCATCAAAGAGTTTCCATTGATCCTTCTCTATTAGTGCAGGCTTAGTCCCTGCATCATCTGTTATATCAAGGGAAGTAACCAAATGAGCCTCCTTGTCAGACGAAGTAGCTTCATAATCTGTTGCAATATCATGAATTTCTATTTTAGGTTCTTTCTCTTTCAACAACTCAACTTCTTTGTGGAGAGCTCTCATAGTCATTTCCTCACCTGGTTGGTCTGCAACAAGTGGTTGAGTGGATGCTTCCACTGCAACAGATGTGGAAACACCATCCTCTGCAACAGTTTCCCCTTCTTGTCCCTTTGGGAGGTCTTGGACAACCATCTCCTCTTCTGCATTAGAAGGCATAAATTCTAAGGATTCCTTAGAGGGAATTCTCCTTTTTTTTCTTTTGTACTGGGTGGTTCCAATAGTCTTTCTTTTCTTAGATGGCTGAGCTTCTAGTTGATTAATTATATTGTTGAACCAATGCACACTTCTATCCAAAATTGGTCTTGCAATTTCCTTGATTTCGATAAACTCTTCTGGAGTCCAATCTATTGGATCAAGATTCTTAGTGCCAATCTTATCCACATCATACTGGGGATCCAAAATCACTCCATCATTAGAAAATGTCTCTGGAATGTCTTCCTTGATCCCATACTCAACCATAAGTGGGATAGATAATATTTCATAATTTTTCTTCCTAAGATCATAATCATCCTACAAATCTAACCAAAATTCCTCTAATAGATTGAAACGCCCATCAAAAACACTAGGAAGCAATGCTTGCATCTTGTGACTTGGGTCATAATGCTTTCTAGAAGTATATAGACCCAACTTCAAATAAATTAACTCATCACAAACAACTTTGGCTGATACAATGTGTGGACAGCTAAACTCTCCCAACTTCATAGGGAACTTGTGGCAACCTGTCTTATGCTTATCACCAAATTTTAAATTAACACCAAAAGCTTAGTATATGAACTCCATCAAAACAATCCTATTCCCGCAACATATAGGAAGAAAATGAGGATGACCATCAAAGACTCCTAATCTAAAATAAGTGCATGTGGGGTATTAGATGTACCAGTGTCCCCATTCATTGATAAAAGCCATTGCCTCCCTACTTAGTCTATATCCAACATCGCTAGTGAGTCTATTAATGATGAAATAAAGGAAGGCATCATTAACCCTCCTATAATTTGATTTTGATGCTTGCAATGTGAGTTGACTATAGTGCTCCCACACCTTCTTTTGTTCATCTGCTTCTCCCAATATGCCAACTGTATTGAGTCCAGGAAAGATCCCCATTCGAGCTGCTGCATAGACCACATAAGAGGTCATAAAGAAACTCTTAGTTTCTTTCACTCTGAGCATCTAATTATGTATACCCTTTGATACCACCATTGGCCAGTCAAACTATTGTTTACCTTCCAACATAGCATGGATGAATGGGAACATCCATTCTTTGAATTGTGAAGCATCCCTTTTTCCAAACACCCTAGAAAGCAACATGATTATGTCTCCAATTTCCTTACTGAAATTTGCCCTTTTTGGCTGGTTAGGAAGCTTGGTTAGGAAATTTTTCTCTATCATCATCCAATGCTTATTCATGTAGAATCTATTGGTATCTTTGTTGTGACTGTAAAGCTTCAAAGCCTCTGCTTCATTCAACTGTTTAGGATCCTAAGGAATAGGCACATCAAATATGAACCTAAAAATTTGGGATGTTAGGTCAATAATAACATTCCCTTGTAAATCCATACATTGCCTAGTAGTAGGATTGTAAGCACCAATAACTTCTAATACCAATTTTGGACATTGAATGAACAAAGGGAATAGTGCAACATGTGCTAATCTTGATTGAGAAATTCTCTGGGCTCTAGGCGTAATATCTTCACTAAAGGTTTCATCCTTTAGCTCCTCATAGTTGAAAGGCCCTAGATTAGTATTAGTAATATTTTCCCAGTCCGAATCGATCTTGCTTGCAGTGAGGATAACCTCTTTATGTTTACAGCTTAGAGTGTAGGGGAGCTGCTCTACCTTAATTTTCTTTAGTCTAGCTTGCTTAGAAGTCTTTGCTAGTTGAATCCTTTGAGAAGCTTCTCTTGATGCTCCAGACATCTCTTAAATTTTGCAATAAACTCCTGTATTAGATGATCAACACACAAAAATCAATACATTAATCAAACCCACCTTTGTTGGAAGCTGAACCACAGAAGCACCAAAGACATAAAATGACACAAAAACATTAAATAGAATATTACTATTCTATTTAATGTTGTTGTGCCATTTTGACCCTTAATAGAGTGGTTTGAGTTACATTGTATTGGTGATATCCCTTAAGAGTCCAAAGTGCAAAAAGGCAGCAATCTTTGACGAGAAACTACATAGACACTGTGTCACTTAGAAACATTCCATCTAAGGTATAAAATTAATTAGGGCCCCTCTACAATAACTTCTCTTAGTTTTTGATATCTCTTAGGCATTTTCCCATGGTGTCGACTTTTTCAGTTGATGAAAAAGTGTCAAATGCAATCAGTACTTAATGTTGTAAAGGGATGTTACTTTCATTCTACAACTCATGCAACCAAACTGATAGTTCCAACACATTTGAATGAGTACTCTTAGGCTAGGCATGGTCCTGTTTTGTACCCAAACATGTTAGAGTGGTCTGAGCTACATTATATTTGTGATATCCCTTTAGAGTCCAAAGTGAAAAAAGGTAGCAATCTTTGACGAGTAGTTACTTGCACACCATGTTGCTTAGAAATTTTTTTCCTGAGGCTATTAGATCACGTAGGGACCCTCTACAACTTATAACTTACATGATCTAGAGTGACAACCACCTATAGCAAACATCAAGATAGCAATTAAATTGTAAACAAGTATCATGAAAATTTTCAATTATAGACCATAGAAGATCAAATATAATGTCAAATTGACTAATTTGTCACATACCTCTCTCAAAGGATTAGAATTGGCTATTGCTCTAACAACTCCATGGTCCATCGTGCCAACAACATTCTTAGGGCTATTTGATGTCAACATCTAAAAATGAAACAAAATTTTTTATATAAAGTTTGTTATCACCTTCATTAGTTTTTTGTTTAATTAAAAGAATAGACAAGGCAGTAAACTATTTGAAAAAAATACTCAAAGTAATCTAGTCTGATGGCGATGGTAAGAAATGATGAATTCCATGACAAGAAAATTTCTATGGATTTTCTTGATGTTTATTTTTGGATTGCTTATAAGGTAGTTATCAGGGTGTTTTTGAAGGTATATAACCATACATTTCTCATGGAATCCATAAAGAATGGAGAACTTGTTGAGATTTATTGAATGTTACAAAAAGGCTTATTGAGAGACGTCATGATGATAAATATTTTTCACCAACTTTATACAAACTTGTAGCAGATAAGGACCTTTGGTCTCAATATGGAGTTATCGTAGATAAGGACTTTATACAAACTTATAGAAAATAAGGAAATTTCAGAAAATGTAGATAAGAGTTACCAATGTTTCCAAATTTGGGGAGTTTCAAGGAGGTCATCTTCATATCCCCATGATACAAACCTTACATGTAATCTCATTATGACAGGTATGCCATAAGTTTGTTTCAAGTGTGAAAGCTATAATGAGAGAATTTAGGTACATCTTTCATATCCTTATATTTCTTTAGGAAAGAAAATTTATTTTATGATGAGTGGTATTATGCATAAAATAGATAAAAATAATGATGGCTACATTAGTGATGAAGAGTTCATAACAATTTTTAAAAAACTAGAACAAATTGGAACAAACAGTACAATGATTCTTGTAAATAGATTTTAAAGGACATGTGACAAAAGATAGGGGATTTGAATCTTGTTGAATCCATGGAATAATGGTCTCGCATCAATCCAAGTATAAAGATTATTAGAAAAGCTTATTTTAGATTAGAAATGTGATCTTTTATTCTGAGGTTTATACAACCACATGGGAAATTTTTTGTTGATGATTAGGACTTCCTTAAAGCATTGATACACATGTATGAATCCTATTATGGGCCACAAGTTTTCAGTGCATAATGAAATACATGGATTCTATAGAACATAAATGCAATAGAGGTATTAGTGTGGATGTCATGGTTGAAGTTTCATTTGAGACATGATTTCAAATATCATGCTTCATACAAGGCATCCAACTCAATATACATAAACTTGCACCTTTACACCCAAATGTTAAAAAAAATGGATACAAGGAAAATGATCATGACCATAATGGGTAGAGGCATAAGGGTAACTCATGAGTAAGATGCAAACAAAAGTTGCAGTCACCGTGAGCATAAGTATGACAGTGAGAAGCTATATTTGTAGACTTCAAGTGAACTCATTACTCTTGATCACAAGAATAGTCCAAATCATGCATCATCATGCAAGATCAATAGTAGTGGATTTTGGCATAGTACCAAGGATGGAAAGTCATATTCTACTTGTCTGGAAATACAAAATAGTGGTTGTAATTTTCTTCCTAGCTTTTAAGGGAGATGTCAACAATTGTGAAGATATAGATGAGTGCAAAGAAAAGAAGGCTTGTCAATACTCAAACTATAGTTGGAAAAAAAGCACATGGGGTATTTATGAATGTATAACTATAAATATCACCTCCTATATATAAGATATCATGATACTTGCATAATAAAGACAACAAGCAAAGGTTGGTTGGGCTCCAATGTGGGTGTTTCTATTTGGCTTGGAAACTATTGTTATTGGAGGTTGTGTGTTTTTTAACTATAGAATAAGATAATTTATGGACTCATAAATTAGAGCCATAGTGGCCCAATACAAGCCTCTTAATAGCTAAGGAGAGAATCCAAATCATTTTCATAAAGAATGGTAAATGGATACTACCTGAGGTTTTCTAGTGGTAATGGTAAATGGACTGTGAGATATGATGATGGAAAGTCATAAATAGGCAGAAAATACTATCATAACATGGAAAGAGGGTAGAAATTCCACAAAGGGATAAAGATAGTGAGAAGTTAGCTCTAGGATAGAGTAGAAAAGATAGTCAGAATGAGACATCTTCAAGGTTTTGAGAACATATTACACTCAAATGAGGGTTAGGTAGTGTTGGTTGTTGAGAAGTAATATGCATCCATAGTCACCAAAGATAGAGCAACAAGTATTGCAAAGGAAATTTAAATAGGAAGAAGAATTTAAACTGATAGAGAATGAAGATTGAAGAAATTTAAAGAATGAATAAGACAAAGGCTCAAATGTAACTCAAGAGTGAAGATAACATCAAGTTATTAAGAGTTGAATTCAAATAGAAGTTTGAAGAGTATGAATGCAAGACAAATGAGCTTATGGAGCTTGGGAACATGAGGATGAAGAAAATTCCTTGTACAACACAAATATGAGTTTGAAAGGCTAGGCGAAAAACTAGAGGAAAATGAATTTGAAGTTCAAAGTCTTAGAAGAAATATCTTGATAGAATCTTAGAAAGATAGAATTGAGAATGCTAGTCAAGAAATCAAGATAATCCTTGAAACATGATTGGTCAATGCCAATGAAGAGGCTACAACCATGAAAATGGTATTAAATAATTTGCAATCTTATGACATTCCCTTGAGATCTGAAAGCACAATCACATAACACAATAAATTATAATGTCTCTATAGATAGATGCTAGTTTAATGAACCACATGGATTGATCTCAAACAATGAAAATGATAGTTTTCACTCATAAAAAAGACATTGTCATCAAAGACAAAGCTATAAGATAGAAAAATGAATGTGTTAAACGGTTTAAGACTGAAAGGAAAGTGAAAATTACAAGTTCAAAGCCAAAATATATGATGCATTATTTAAAAGAAATGAATTCTCTTGCACCCATCACTTTAAAGAACCTAGTTATCTAAGTTCATTTAGTTTCAAGCATTATTTTATATTTGTACACTCAAAATTACCAAAAATAGCTAACATTTTTTTTTACAAAACCATTAATGAATAAAGGTTACCTGAGTGAAAGTTGTTTGAGGACATGAATAGTGAGGTGTCGATGTCAAAGGTCCACCATAAAACTATTTGACATCCAAAGCATGTGATGAGACAATCATTCAAATAACATTCAACTATTCACATATAATAATTATTTCTTTAATACTATTTGCATACCCGTGGGTTACTCAATGCCGAAAAAAATAAGGGTCTATAGGAATGGTGCACATATCATGAACACTCTAACCCTAAATCTTCATCATATTGATTTTACTAATTTAGTTATTCTTACTTTAAAAATAGAATTTAATAAAAAAATTAAATGAACTTGTTGAATTTTACCTGAGTATCAATGCCAAATGTTTCATTCAACAATGCATCTATCATATAACCATATGCTCTACAATTGATGTATGTTGTGTAGATGCATTTCAAGCATTGTCACTATCATATGTGCAAACAAAACAACAATAGTGACAATGTTGGGGTGGAACTCTAGGCCTAGAAGTATCATCCATATCAGGTTCTACTAGAGGCCTCACACACTATACAATGTTTTGAGTGAGTGAGCTAATCAACTCTAGCATATCCACCTCTATACTCTCCTTCACAACAAAATGAATGATGAAATGCTCCACCATGGGTTTGGCCTTGAGAGTCTTGATGCCAGCTACATATTATAATAGGGTGAAGCCACAATAGCGGTTTACAATTCGATGGAGGATGAAAAACTAAGAAAAAATGACCCCATGGAAAAAAAAAATGGTTTTAGGGGTTTGAATGAGCCTACAAGTTTGACTGAACCCAAAAGGGGTTTGTTCGAACTAGGGTTTCAGTGAACCCATTAATTACTGGGCCCACATTTCCCACCCAAAAAAACAAAAGGAATTGCACATTGAAGGGTGGTTCACTCAAACCCCCCTTATTCCTCATTCTCCCCCTGAAACATAAAAAAATAATAAATTTTTACACTTTGAAGCTCGGATTGAGGATGAAAATGGAGGATTCTTCACAAACCCAACTAGAATCAAGTAGTCCTTGGAACAAGCTATCCAACGAATACAATTTTAATGTATTTTGGTTTTATTATGTATTTGTTTTTTTAGTTTTATTAAACATAGGTTTTTCATCGAAAATGAAGGTGTTTGTTCTGCAGATGTGGAAAAATAGCAGATTATCAAATTTTTTTTTTGAAAAATATGAGTGCACTAGATATTGAAGTCCTTAATCCAACAAAAAAATAAGAATTTTGATATATACAAAAAATGTTACGAATTATACGATTGTGCTATGTCTGAATTGTAACTATTTTGACTTCAAAACTTGATTAAAGAAAAAATATTCAATAAAAAACTATCTAACTAAGTGGAAGCACTAGATATTAGAGTTACAAATCTAAATTCGAAAGAATTAGAATTTTATCCTTCATGGAAAAAAAGTTATGCATTATACGGTGCACGTCACTTTTTAAAAATGTTGTTTTTTGAAAAAAATAGTTTTTGTGGGAGATGGAAAAAGAAGTGCAATCTGATTCCAAAAATTTTGAAAAAAATATTTTTAGAATCTACAAACAAAATGTGATGAGACTCTAGTTTGCATCATCTTCAAATTCCTCATGGTTTAGCCACTATAGGTGCCCGAATATGAAAATTTAGTTAAAAATAATAATTTTAGTGTCCAGTTTGGCTAAAAATTGTAAATCACTATTGTGGGATCACCCATCATGCACTCGATCTATCATGTGTGGATCCCCCACCTCTACTGTGAAATTCTAAAAATGCCAAAATAATTTGGCACCTTATTGAGGACAAACTCACAATAGAGTTTCCTCATTTAAAATACTATGGTACCTCATAGTTATTGCATGGAGGTTGGTCAAAAACCATCCATCACCACTCCCAAAACTTATTTTTTATTAATTCATGGTGGCACCAATCTATGGTGAACCTCTTGCATGCATGTGATAAAGGTGTGTTGGTTCTTGGGTCTATAAAAAGGGCACACAAGTCAACTTTGCTATTTTTTTCCTTTTTCACTTGTGCATATGAAAGTCCACTAGAATAATTTTTTTTTTAATTCATCCTTCTTACTTGACAAAAAAATTATTTTCTCACTCATTTTTCCTACATGTGATACAATCGATTTGAGTGACTCAACAATGCCTCTCCTATAAGGGTGGGCTGAAGAATGCTCATTTAATCTTCCAATCAACTATTCAAGCTCTCTTTTGTTGTTTTCAATTTCATGTGAAATATTTTCTTGCATTCCTTGTGGATTCCTATGAATTGAGGGAGGAGTTTGAGGTTCTTGTTTAGGAGGGTCTTCATGAGGGGGTGATTGTGAGTTATCAATGTTTGGAGGTGGAGATTGATTTTAGGGAAATTAAAACAAAGTTTATTTAAAAAACCTATTTCAATCTACATTTTAATTCAAATTTGAAACTAAAGCAATAGAAATACATATACTTCTTTGATCTCTTTGACCTCTCTAATGCCTTGATGACATCCCCAAAAATAATCACAACCAAAATTTGATCTCCTTTTGGAAAGTGTGAGTTGGAATAGCACAAAATGAGAGCTAGGGTCACAGGTTTGTAAAAAAATGAGTTTCTTACACTTGTTTTTTTTAAACAAATTTTACATTTGGCACTCACCAAATGCTTAAGTTGTTTGGCACTTGATAAATTCTTTATTTCAAGCTTTTTGCAAAATGTGGCACCTTTTTTTTGTCACAAATACACACCCAATAAGATTCTTGTTTGGCCTCATTTAAGGGATCTTTGAAACTTGTGGTTATGGTTTGGAATACTTTTTGATAAAACACTTATGAACATCCTTTACAATCCATTGACAAGGTTTCTCAAAGCATATGATAAAAAATATATGAATTGAAATTTAATTCCACTAAATCTTGTAATAGATCAACATCCATAGTGCCAAGAACATTAGAAGCCATATTTTACTCTAAGAAAATTTTCTATGATGTGAATTCACTGACTAGTGTCTAAACTTGTTAAATGATGTAGTTAAATTTTAAATAATTATTTTTCCCTTATTTTATTACATTGATGATCACTTGGTAGTTTGCTTCAATCAAAATTCCTTTGAAATTTGTTGTTCTTGTCATTCAGATTTTGTATAGGCATACATATGGCTCTAGTTTTGTCCATTTCTTAATAAAATAGAATCCCAATTGGTAAAAGATATATTTTGAGACTTCTTGAGTAATACCACTAAGAAAATTTCAAAAATTACATTTTTTTGAGTTACCCTCCCTAAATTTGAATTTATCCAAGTCTAAAATTATATTATTACACAAAAGCTAAATGTTCCATATTAAGATTGATGGAATGACTACCCATATACTAGAAACAATAAAATTATAATAGAGAAAAGGATAGGAAAGTAAGGGTTTGGAGTAGGGTGTCTAGGAATATACCCTCCAAACCTAGGTTGTTGCATAACTAGTTCCAATAATTTGAACTCAAAGTAAAATTTAGGAGGAGATGGTCTATGTCTATTTCTTTATATCCATGAAGGAAACACTTGAAGGATCTTTCTATTCCAAAATTTCCCAAAGATTTTCTAGTTAGGATTCTATTATGTAGGGGTAACCAAGAGAAGGCCCAACTTTGGGGAGGAAATACTTATTCCAACAAAGATATGATGGCCATTGGATAAAATGAGTTGTATTGGTGAATAATTGGTAGCCACTTTTTGAAATATAAGTACATGAATTGGAGTTCACCAATGCTAAATCATCTTATTGTACTAAGTTAGAAAAATATTATATCACCAAGCTATAAAATTTGTGATAATCGTTTATGATCATTCTAAGAATCCTCCTAAAGTTATAATATTTGTTGTGTATAATCCATGAATTGTGGGGTAATAAATTATGTCTCTACTAGTTATGATGAAGTTCCACATATTAGAGCTATCAGGTGGATTGGTAGTAGTGATATTATTTCTCTCTATACATGTAGAGTCTCAGTATTTGGATTGTAGGATTATGCATCACTTTGATTTTGATTTTGAGTACATACCCCATGTGATTTTAGCACTTATTTCTATATTTTGTTCATTTATATTGAGGAGACACATTCCACCTAATGATTTGGGAGTGCATACCTTTTCCTAGCCTATGAGTGCTATTATGTTTTTCTTTACTTTTTTTAGAAAAAAATTCTCTCAACTTTCCTAAATTTTATGTGTATGGCTATTGGTAGTCTCAAAATTGATAGCATGTAAATTGGGGTAGATAAAATGACTAGTTTGATCATTAATTTTTCCTTTCCATAGAACTTCATCTACCTTTCTAAGAGGATATTTTCCTTTTAAAGGTAAATAGTATTCTTCCCCAAAATGATATTTTTGAAATCCCCATGAATATGGGTACACCCAAGTATTTGCAAGAGAGGAATTATGAATTATATCCTTGGAAATTGAAAAATATTATCTTTTTTTTTTTGGGTGCTAAAAAAGAAGATTGGATTTTCTAGCATTAACACTTTGATTGGAGGATAAGTTCTAGAATAATAATTCCCTTTTTTTTGGCTGTAGCCACTACAATTCTTGAGTTGGTGTATAATAAGGTGTCATAGGAAAAAGTGACTAGGTTATATGCATGTTAGATAAGGTTATCCTTTACCAATTATTATTTCTTATTTTAGACATTTTTCTCTTAATGATTCCAACATTACAATGAAATAGAAAGGTGAGAGTGGGTCTCCTTTATTGATACCCTAGCTAGGTTGAAGAATTTAATTGGCCTTTCATTGATAATTTTTGAGAATTTGTAACTAGAGATATAGGAGTATATCCATTTAAACCAATCTTAGAGAAACTAAACTTTATGAGAGCTTGAATTAGAAATTCCCAATTTACCATTGCTACCTCTTTTTTAGATTACATATAATTAGGAAATTAATGAGCAATTAGAGTTACTCTAGGAAAGAAAAAAATATAGCACAAAATTTTTCTTAATCTCTACTTTCATGTGTTTTAATTTTTTCATTAACTAGAACATTATGGAGCATTTCTTATAGAGGTGCTTACCCACCATTGATGAATAATTTGCAAAAAAATGATATTCCTAAACCTGTTAAAATTTAAAGGGAGGGTTTATTCATGAATTTTCTTTGGCAACATACATTCTAATATGGGAATGATCATAACCAAAAAGAGGTAGAATAAAGATTTTGAAATTTTGTGAAATTGTTCTAAGCCAAGAATTAGAGAGAGAAAATCTATCAAGATGTTTCACAATATGATGAAAAGTTTACCTTATATTTGACCAAGGGAATTTTCAATTTTATGATTTACAATTGAAGAGGAAGTTTGCATTAATGGAGTTGAAATCCTCCATAAATGTTTTGGAGGGTAGATGTCCCTAGTCTTTTCTCCATTACCTATGATTGTATTAAAATGTCCATCGAGAATAACCAATTTATCTTATAAGAGTCTAAGGATTGAGATTATAAAGGTATAATTTTTATCCTTTTGTATGGTGTTTATTAGACCATGAATGTTAAAGACCCAAATATAGAGATTTAATTGTTTGGGGTGAATTTTCAATAACATTTTAGACCACACTTATTGAGTTCCATTGATTCTCTCATTTATACATGGTTTCCATGTACCTTTATTCCTATAGTAATCTATGGTCCTTCTCAAATAGGTTTTCATGATTATATATACAAACATCATTACACAATTGGTTATCAATTGATGCTTATTTTGACTATTTAGGGTTATGTTGATCCATTATTACAAATTCATTATGAAATAGAATTGCTAAATAATTTGAGCCACATTAGGGGTAGCCTATTTCTCCCTTTGAAAGTGTTCCTAACCACTAAGGACCATGTTATCAAGTTCCTTTATATATGACCATGTTGGAGGCACCATCATCTCATGATGTCATCTTTATTTGATGGGCTTACCATAATTATCATTTAAGATGTTCTACAAGTTTGCTACATAATTTATTATTTGTAGTTATATTACTTTATATGATTTAATGATTGCATGCTTACATTTATTTTTAAGGTACTTCCCCCTCTCTTTCATTTGTGGGTATCCTATGGCTGCATCCAATTTCATAAAGCATATCATGTCATTAACATTCTCATGCTAAGTTTTATAGGAAATTACCAATTCTTACAAAAAAATCATATTTAGTATGTAAAATTCCATGTAATTCATGCTCTTTATCACCACATAAACAACCAAGAAATGTGGATCATTAGCATGTTATGATATGGGCATAATTTTTCCATATGGTTTTCTCTCTTTTATGATCATTTACTATTACATTTAGATTCTAGTTGCTCTTATTTATTCTTGCATCATATAAACTACTCATGGAACACTTTTCCTTTGTTTTGTAGGTTCCTATGGAAATTACATGACAAAATAAAATAATACAATGATAATTTGTAGGGCTCATTTCTTTATATGGATCATTAATAATATTATTTGATGCTTGAATATTTATTTTGCATCCATGTTTGTGACCACTACATACTTGAAGTTGGGGGAAATGTAATGGTCAAATTATCATATCCATACTATTTACCCTTTGTTTTTGGGCCCATTTCAAGGAGAATGTCTTGATCATTGACATACTAACAAATGGTATAATTTTATTTAAAGTTGAATTCCTTTCCATATGCCACCTATGCAAATCCCTATAAAAGAATACTCTTATTCCTTTCCTCCGTATGCTCTCACATTCCCATACATTAATCCTATCTAGATACATTTATCATACTCATACATACAAAAAACATGAATGTATTCCCTACCTTGATCCACCTAGTTTTGGCCTTGGATCAAGTTCGTGACCACAAAATCAACCCTCAACTCCTAGACTTGATCATTTTAGATTTTAAATTAAAATTTAAGCAACTCATACCAAATACTTTCCCTCCAATGACATCTAAAAATAAATTTGTGTGATTTATTTCTATGTCTTTATATTTAAAGGAATTCAATATGTTCATTTACTCATCCTATACCTCTAATCAGTCCAGAACAATCATTTATATTACAACACTTCAATTGGTGAAGTAAAATGAATCTACATCTGCACAAGAATTATGGGAGCAGATCTATATGTTTTAAGATTGTTGTTTTCGATCTTGTTTACATATTTCCACAAATTGATCTAGGGAAACATGTCCTCTTGTAATATAATGAAAATTATTCCAAGACATTCTTAAATGTTCTCTACCCTTAGATATTAAGAATGGAAAAATCATAGATACAAATTGTTGGATTATGTATATAAGTGAAGCATAAATTTTCTACCACAAATTTGACCTTGATCCGAAAATTTGACTCCACCCACAAAAAATAAGAATAATATTCTGATCTAACACAAATAATAGACTACTAACATTCATTATAAATTCTAATACATATTTAAAATATATTTAATATTAAAATATCAATAACCCTAAAAAAATCCATCATTTAATCAATTTAAATTAACTATACTTACATAAATACATGTGTATTCATGTTATTGAATAAACATAAACTACATCCAAGGAAAGTGTGATTTCCTGTACAATTTGTAGATAACAAGACGTTTGCCCAAACCTTCTTTACAGAGTGTCTAAGAGAGAGTACTAAAATTGGCGTACAATACATCAGAATGAGCCCACCACGAACCTTTTCCATCCAAAAAGGATTCCAACCATAAAATACATTCTGTGAATTATTAAAGCATTGAAATAACTTTACCTCATAGTGGTTTCAGCACTCAACACATATATGATGGCCGGAGCCATGCTTGTCCTGCCATTATGAACTTTCCATTTTCCTTATTATTTAATTCCTGATACACATGATATGATCATGGGAAGCCTCACAACACTTTACTCTTTCCCTCAAAACTTTCTTTAAAAAACATTTCATGAAGCTTACCTCCAAAGTCAATGATGCTATTATACATATATTTGACAAAGCTGCAAGCACTAGATTGGATATATTGAATTATGTTATTCTAAATCAATTAAAAAAACATAGTCATAGTTTTTGATTTGTTAGTAAAGTTGAGTTTTTAAATCTATTTATTGTGTATTGATTTCATATTAAAAAGATCATAGTTTTATTGGAGTGAGAATTTAAATGGGAAGAAAAGTGAACCAACAAGCCCCTTATCAATTATTTGTGGGTACCTATTTAATAGTTATCGGATGAAAGAATCTATCATTGAATGTAAGATCCGTTACTTTTTTAAATAGAGAAGATTCAAATTGTATTTGAAATAATTTTAATGAAATAAATATGGCTCTAGGAAAATTCACTGTCAAATAATTCATCGTCATGACAAATTCATCACCACAGCAATTCATCGCCGTGGATAATTCAATTCATCGCATATACAATAAGAAATTTTGATTTATAATAATAAAAATGAAAACATTTTTCAATATATTTTATTTTATTCTAGTAAACCAATTATACAACAATATCAGTCATCCATATTATTAATGTGGTGGAAATTATTCTTTTGCAAAAATAATCTCAAGGTCTTGACGGCGGTGAATTGCTGGTGGTGAATTTTCCACGATATAAAATTGTCATGAAAGTGAATTATTGACGGTGAATTTGCATGAAGCCAATAAATACACCTCAATCCTTATTCAAACAGTTTCAATTCTTGAGAAACAGTAAAAAAAATTGTACCAACCAGAATTGCTTAATCCAGAGGCTTTAAAAGAAGTGCTTGTTTGCTCTTTTCAATTAACCTATTTGCAGTCGGTTGGAAGTGATATGTAAAAGCATGCATGAAATGTGGATGATCTCCCCACAAGTTATTCATTGTTTAGTTTAATCGTTAGGCTATGGTAAAGTCTCACTGTTATTGTGAAAAAGTCTCCATGGAGTGATAACAATGTCCAGGACAATGATGGCTGCCAATGAATACTAATCATGAAGTTCTCTCTGCCAATTGTATGATATTGCAATCCATTTTCTTTGACAGGGATATTTTGTCCTTTGTGATCTCAACAGAACCACCTCAAGAGTAAAAATGGAAGTTCCTTAAACTGTCAGCAAATCGAAGCAGCAATTTAAAGTAACATTCATATTTTGTTGCATGGCACTTATAATTTAGGAGTTGAATCAAAGTTATCTGCTGTTTACAACTAAATATTTTGCATTAGAATTTGATACTTATAGGCCAAAAGTAAAACCAAAGAACTTTAAAGAAACATTTGCACTGAGATGAAAGTTTTTTACATCGGATACTTAAAGAAATATAAATTTTACTTTAGATTTTAATTGATTGAGAAATATTATTACTAGGGCTTGTATTTAAAGGAAGTTCAAGGATTATGTTGGTAGAAAATTATATATATGTTAAAATGTTAGAGAGTATGTGTCAAACAATTAATAATAATATATGTTAAAAATAAGTGTTAAACAATTAATAGTAAATGTTAAATAATGGAATGAAATAAACTTAGACAGGTCTAAATGTTTTTCTTTAAAAAATTAGATATTATCTAATTTTAAAATATTTGCATGGGGATTTAAAACATAAAAAATGCAAATGAAAAAAAAAGTTTCCACCAAGCTGGCAAAATCCACTTCATATGAAAATAGAATGTTCCCACCCAATTGGAAAATAAATATTTATCTAACTTTTACATGATAAATGAGATTTTGGAGGCTTTCCTCGGATATTTACCATTGATTTACCATTAAACAGCAGCTGATTTACCATTAAAATGCAGCTGATTTACCATTAAACGACAGCTGAAACTTGTTTTCCGACAACTCGATAGTTGTTTGCAAGCATGAGACTTGTTTCAGGCTCAAATCTCACACTATATGTATAATTAGCTAAAAATAATTATTTTGGGTTTTAATTTTAGTATGAATAATGTTGAAATATTGTTAAATTTATCTATTTTGTTTAAAAATGAATGTCCTCAATTTAATGAATGTGTCAAAATTAGTAAAATTTAAATTTTTTAATAGTATAATCTTAAAGTTTACATATTTCAAGTGGCTTAGAATAAGCATCATGAATAGTATAGATTCAATTTTATGTATAAAACTAATTTGTATGAATAATGTTGAAATATTGTTTAAATTTATCTATTTTGTTTAAAAATGAATGTCCTCAATTTAATGAATGTGTCAAAATTAGTAAAATTTAAATTTTTTAATAGTATAATCTTAAAGTTTACATATTTCAAGTGGCTTAGAATAAGCATCATGAATAGTATAGATTCAATTTTATGTATAAAACTAATTTGTGATATACATAACTAATCTAGAAAGGTGTTCTTTAATAACCCTATTTGCCTTCATCCTATTGATAGTTTATTGTGTCAACATAACACCCAGGGATTCCATTTAGGAGTTTTCCAATATAAAGGTGAATATGATATCTTAGGTAACAAGGCATTGCCATGTTAAGTTAATGAGAATGAAAAATATCAAAGATAACATTCACAAATATAAATATGGCCTATATTCATTTGTGGTTATTTGATTTTTAAACAATGAAAGTTTTCTCTAAATATTCCTTTTTATTTTCCTAATATCTAGATGATGTATTAAGTGTGCATACATGGGGATATGTTTGAATTGGTGCAAATGAAAAAATATAGGGATCAAGTCATGAATCAAACCAAGAACAAGACTATGCTAATTATTGATAGATTTTAGCATTTAGATCATTTCACCATGGTGGGAACAAACCTAAATGGTAAATGACATGGGTATGCAAATTTTACCATTACATTTATCCTCACTTTGACATATATATGAATCTAACACAATCATGTATTCAAAGTATATAAGAACCCGTAGCCAAAATTAAAATTAAGTACAAACACTCGTAAAAAGGATATGTCAATTCTTTGTTTGTTCCTCTCAATGAGAGTGCTCCATCAAAACTTCCAAAATATTGAAAATAATGGGTAGCTCCTAAATCAAAATCAAAATAAGTGAAAGATGTGAGATTAGTTCCAACTGTCTATAAAAAAAGAGAAGAGAGAGTGAAAAGGGCTAAAAAAAAAATCTATGGAAAGTGATACAATAATACTCTACATGATATGACAATACAATATAGATCTATTCAATATGATCATGTAATGGAACTCCAAGTGATGTGGCTAATGTGATAGTCTCTACATACAACACAAAATGTGATCAAAACTCTACATAATGTAGTACTATGATCAATGTCCATGTGATGTGCAAAATTTGATAAATATTTGTCTTAAATCCAATAATATAATGTGAAACATGTGTCTAACATGTCAATGTGATAAATCAATATACAATATAATTTTGTAATGTAATAAATATTTACATGATGTTATATAATGTAATTTATCTTTGGGTAATGTTGGCATGTATTGCAATCATAATCAAGTAAACAATTTGGACATAGTGATGTGTCTCTATCAAGGAAAATTTAGCATCTAAAATCTCAACCTTCAAAATAATTAGCACCAATGTATCCCTTTATAGTTTCTTGCATTCAATGTATGCAAGGAAGTAGAGTGGAAAAATAATGCAATCTAATTATGTAAGCATATCAAATTAAGGGATGAGAATATGCCCTAGTGTTGGTCATAGTGACCACAATCATGTACTATAATAAATTTTATAGGTAATAAATTACACATGACATATAGATATTGTGGCATAGAAAATTGGACACTCTTGAGAAAAGAGAAAATTTCACGCTTAATTTGGACCTACTTTTGAGTACCCCTATTCAAAATGGCATTTAGAGGCCCCTAAGACCAATTATTTTTGATCTACAGGCCCATTAAATCACTTAAAAATCATCTAAATCCTGACAAACAACACTTAATTCACTCATATCCCAAAAACCCATCTCCAAAAACCACTTGTGGGACCCATTCGACACCTTGGGCAAATGAGTCCCCTCTAGTGGGACCCATTTTCCAAGGGTGGTGAATGAGTCCCTTTTGGGGAAAAAATCAATTTTGAGAAGGAATTTAATCAATTCAATTCAATTTTTCGATGGATGTCAACCTCTTAGATCTAAATAACAGGAAAATCAGGTGTTGATTCCTATAAATACACATTTTAGGTCATTTTTCACATCTCTTAGCCATTTTTACAAAGCAAAATCAAAAGTCAAGTATCAAGAGCCTCCCACAATAAGTTTCATTAGCATTTTCTACAACAAAGTTGAAGCTTTAGGGCAAAAAACTAGGGGTTTTGTAGGTCTTCAAGCTCACTTCTTGTTGAAGATTCAACATTGTAAAGAGTTGATGATGGATGCCTATGGTGAATCATGGAGAAATCTAGGTTGAGGAGATGCAAATAGCCATCAAATCACACCTTAAGACTTTTTTTCAAAGTGATTCCATTTTCTCTTTATCTTTAGATTAAGGCTTGCATTACATTTGCATGTCATTTACATTCCTTTTATATGTTGTAGGGTTTCTAGGATTGAAGTCTTACATCATTCAAATCACATTTGTCCATCTTATTCTAGCACATAAGAATAGGGTTTTGTCATACTTCAAATTTTCCTAGTCTTTGACACACTTAAGACTAGGGTTTTATGCAGATTTTCATCCATTCAAGGTTTGATTACCCAATTAGGGGTTTTACCAAGGAAAACCCCTCATTAGAAAACAAACTTTAAGCTATTTTGTAGATATTTTCTAAGGTTTAGATTTGGGTTTCCGACAAGAAGTGTTGTTTAAGTGACAAGGTATAGATCTGAGATTTGAATTCACAAAAAATTGAAAAAGGACTGATTTTCCATGGATGGCTAATGAGTCCCATTAGAGGTGAATGTCAGAATTAAATGCAGATTCTAGTACCCATTTACCAAAAATTAGTTTCTGGGCAGAAAACCCTGACTTGGGACTGATTTACCCAGGGTGGCAAATGAATCCCAATAGCCAAAATGTCAACCTTTCCAGATTTTTAGAGTGTTTTTTCAGTCTTCATCAGTCTTACAGGTGCACACATTCTAAATTACAGCTTTCTGTTTAGTTCTATTTGCATTTTTTTCCATCTCTTTATTGATTTTGCAAATGTCACCATGTTTTCAAACATTCCATATTTCATTAGTTTTGCATTCATAATCAATAAATTTTATCCATTAGCTACATTTATATCATTGCATTTAGTCATAATTACATCATACATACCTTAGTTTGAGTGAACCACCTCAATTTTTGGGTTCTATCTCTCTCCTTTTAGGTGAAAAACCCTAAGAGTGCAAGAGAAGTACATAGAACAAACAAAAATTGTCGGTTCATATATAACACACTATAATCCATACATGTGTAATTGATGAATAATGTAAAAATAATAAATATCCATCATGAATCATAATTATCAATACCACTCAAATATTTTTTATGTTTTAATAAGTGTTTCATATGTGCTATGTTAGTAAAATAATGATGATAATGGATGCATCCCATAAGAAATACCTCAAAAATGTGTTCTTGTCATCCATTATAGTAAAAAATACATCTCATAATGAATAAATTCTTTTGGTTTTAAGAAAGTAAAAGTTATATTAATAATCTAGTAACATAAGGCATGATCCAACTCTATATGTAGCATGGTATATACTTGAGATGATATTTCATTTTTTCTAATAATTGTGTAAGAGATGTAGAGGGCTACTAATGTTCAGTAAAATTGGTGTCAAACACACAATTGAGAGGGGTTCCTATTGAACAATCCACTAAACCCTTTAAAGACCTTCATTTAATTTATCAACTAGGGCTAACGTAAGATTTTGATGATGATGGCACTGTATGTGCATTCAAAGACTTTTCACTACCTATAACATCCTAGCATAGGTGTTTACACATGCTGAAAATCATAAATTACATAACAATAAAAGGAAGTAATGTTTTTTATAATTCAAGCAACATTTATAGGGTGTTGTACCCTTTACATGACGATCCCATAGGGCCAAAAAGGATCAAAACCAAAAAACATCAAAAAATATTACAATAACAACATATGAGAGACACAAACACAACTTAGTAACAACATAGGCACATCACAACACATACCCAAACACTAATTGTCTAAACCCTTCCATTTTTTGACCAGGAGATTTAACATATCCTCCCCAATCCAATTAGGGCCTTCATCAATGGTGTTCTTGTCCAGTTCCTCCTCAACAACATCTGAGAGAGTGAGATTTGACCTATGAATTATCTTGATAGTGAATTGAGCTAGGCAATTAACCTTACAATTCAGCATAGCCACCTACTCCTTCAGCCCTTTGAGCTCATCCACTTTGTCCTCCTTGCTTTGGATCTTCATATCAACACTAGCCCTAGTATCTGAGGAATTTTTAGAGTCGTGTTGAAGCATTTGGTTTAAATTAGATAAGTGATCGGGTCTTCTATGGGTCCATTGTCCTTCATCTTCTCAATAGCTTTATTGTCTTCATTTCTACTGCCATACTTAACTGAGTCACTGGAGATATTATCAATAGGGGCCTCTTTCTTATATTGTGCCAATCTGTGGGATCTTCTCACACTCATTTGCTCCATTCCCATCTCAAAGCTAGCACCCACCATAGTATCACCCTTAGAATATTTTTCCTCAGCACATTTACCTTCCTCAGAGACTAGAAGAACCCTTAGAAGAAGAGACAATTTTTTCATTTCTTAGTAGCCAGTTTGCTAACCTTCTTATGTTTTAGCTTGCAGAGCCCAACCACAACACTTGATTGGGTCAACCCAACCTCAATTTTATTTTTCTTCGGGGGAGAACTGGCTATAGTCTCAGTACCAGGAACATCCTCAAGGATGGGGGATTTCCTCTTAGAGCCCGCTAAGATAGTAGGGGAAGGGTTTCTAGGGTTATTTTTTGGGGGTTCTAATTCTTCCACTCTCATAGTTGAGATGGGTTTGGGAGGGACCAAATATGAATGGAAATGGTAGATTTTTTGGATTATGCCTTAGTGCAATGGTAAAGGAGGCGGAGAATCAGGGTTGAGAGTGGAAATTTCTTGGGATTCTTTGATGGAACTTTCCAAAGAAGAAAGAAAAAAGAAAGGGAAGCTAAGAAACATCCTATGCCTCAAGTGATTTAACAATGGTAAGTGGTAAAAATAAAATACCTTGAATTGACCCTCAAGGGTGACATACTTCATGATGGAAAGGAAAATCTTATCCCAAGGTTTAGGCAACACTTCTCAGTCGAAGCTAGATTGCTTTTTCACCAGCTTCTCATTCCCTTTAAAGAACACATTCAGACTCACCAAGTCCTACATTTTTGAGTGTTTTTTATACTTCATGCTTTCATAGGAGAGGCTAGTAGCTTTACCAATCACGTCTTCATCCATGTTGAAAGCAATGCCACCCAATGTGACCTATCAATCCTTCCAAGAGCTAGAAACTGGGATGACAACATCTCGTCATGGCACACAAGATTTTCCATGAGCAGCGCAAGCCCACCTTCTGAACATATATGCCAAGCTAGGGATCCTGGTGAAACTCCTCACAATTTTCTAGCTCAGTCCTAACACGTTCTCCACCCATCATGAACCACAACACACAGTAGCCAAAAAAGAAATGCCAAAAAATAGAATGAACTCCAAAGAGGTTACCATTGCAAAAAATCAACTTTACAATACCCGTCATGATGAAAAGGTGTAATAAAGGTAGAGTGACATTTACACGCTTCGACGATCATTTCCAATGACATCCACCATGTAGGCCCATAATCATAACAAGGAAACCCAAAAATAAACCAAATAGAAGTAATAATGGGATCCAGATTTAAATCTAAATATGTCATCAACTTAAAGAAGTTACACACTTCCCAAAGCCATTTGAATGTGGGGGAAGATTAGATATATTCAAGTACATATGATAAAATATAAGGTTTAAGAGATACCTTAATTTGGAATTATTAAATAAGATGGTGGAGTACATCCTTATACATGAACTCCATGATATTTGATAAGATCTGTTGTACCATTGAAAAGGTAGTTGTAAGGTTTAGAGACCCCACCAAAAATGACCATGAGGAGAAAAACCCATGTGGCTACCCACTTGAGCCCAGACACCTAACTCTTCCTAGACCAAACCAACCAATGATCCATCAAGGAATGCCACCTGTACTTGAAAAAGAATGACAGATCAATCATTAATAATAGAGTAATTCCTACGCTCCAAGAGGATTAACCTTTGAATAGATGCTGATAGAACTTCAATATTTTTCCACCATTTGCAAATTTTCCAGGTGGACCCTAGGTTGGTGAAGCCATTAGCCACCTGGTTACCTTCTTGAAAGATATGAGATAGGCGATACCTTTCTGTAGACACCTAAAAATGACCTAGGCCTGCAAGCTTCATTTTTACCACTTTCGTCCTAGCATAATTAAGACATTTAATTATGTCCTTGGTCCACATTCGACTATTGATTAAATAATTTGTAATTATTTAATTAATTCATGTCACTTATTCTTCATGATTATTAAATAAATAAATTTTATTTATTTATTAAATACGTCATTAACTGTCTAAGTCTTTCTTTAATTAAATAAATTTCTTAATTTGTTTAATTCCCCCTTCTGCATTTCATTCTTATTGATTATTAAATAAATGAATTACATTTATTTATTTAATACGTCACTGATTGTCTTAATTAAATAAATGGATTTATTTATTTAATTAATTGGTCTTATCTTCTAAATTAAATAATTAAATTTAATTATTTAATTGTCAAAATTAACATTATTCTCATTTTAAATAAATTAAATTATTTAAAATGTCATGTCAATCCTAACTGTCAGTCCCTTTTGATAAATAATCTGAAAAATATTATTTATTATATCTTAAAATCCATAATTTGAATTATTTTAATTCATATTAGTAATTAATCTTCCAAAAATCAAGTAATCGGGCAGATTCTTGATTTTCCAAATCTTATCTTCATTTTGAATCTTATCTCTTTGATTTTTTGAAATCTTGCAAATCAGGCAATCTTATCTTCTTGATTTTTTGAAAATCTTTATTTTCCTAATTAATTTGTCTCATTTATTCTCCACCGTCGGTCCGATTTTATTTTGACCGTTCGATTAAGGATTTTTCCCTAACCCTAATTAGGGATTCTTAGGTGTAATCTGAATCGTTCATTTCATTAATTTATCTCGTCCATCCATTTGAAATGGCATTTTCTATAAAATGCCATCTTCTTCTCATTTTTCATAACACACACACATGTTGACATTTTGCATAGTTATTATAGGCATTTATTTACTTTCACATTTATTGTCATAGGCAATTTTAGTATTTAATATAGTCATTTGATCAACTTTGGCATTTGTTTTAGGCATAGACATAAGCTTTTAGACATAGGCATTTAGACATATCAAATCCTTCAAGACTTGTTGTAGGACTTAAGCATTTCCAGATTGCTCGAACGACGAATCTAAGGGCAACATTATCCAGTAAGTAAGAAGGTGCTACGAAAATGAATCATGGAGACTTCGACGATCAGGTATAATCGTTCTTTCATGTATTTCCATTGTGTTTTGTAGCTACTTTGGGTTTTTTTTGTCATTTTGCTTTCAATTCAATTGATCTAACCTAAAACCTAGAAAATACCCTCAGTTACATTGGTGAACCCGACTCCGTTTTCTCGTTTCCGTACGGTTTTTTGTTGTTTTCTGTTGTTTTGCAGGTACAGGTATGGATCGATGCAAGTGTCTTTTTAAAAAAATTGTGACACATTTGATGCGTCGCGACACATCTGCTTACAGAAGCGCCGCAATCGCCCTGACAAGCTGCAACTGACAACCAGAACGACGCATATGATCTATCGAGCCGCATCTGAAGACCCGAATGACGCATCTGCCATGTCAAGCTGCATCTATCTGGTAAAATTTTTCTTTCAGTTTTGAGGTTCTGATTTTCGGATTTGAGGTTGTTTCGGGTTTTTCTGGTTTCTGGTTTTCTATTTTTTCTGTGTTTTTTATTTCTGCATGTTGGATAGATTAGATTTTTTGTGTTACTAATCTTTTCTTGTAGCGTGTGGCGATCCTCATTCGTGTGTCGAAGACCATTGCTTAAAAAGACTACTAATTCATTGTTTGCAGATTCGAATGTCGAAGAAGGAATAAACAAACTTTGTGCTTGTTTTTCTTCTTAGCTTAGCAAACATTTGATTTTGGTGCATATAAAAAGAACTCATGTCCTCTATGATTGATTGTGCTTGCAGAATGGTAGGTGAGTAGGCTCTCACTTGGTGAAAACCTTGTGATCAGAAAATCAGACCCATTCTTATCTGTTATTTACCCTGACTTGGTATATCAGAGTATCCTCTCCCCTCGCGCTTTCGGGCGATCTTGGGTGTAAGAGAAACGGTTACCAACTCTAGAAATTGGGCCTGCCTGGGGATTTCATCACCCCAACGCGACTCAAACCGGCAACGGAGCTAAAGCTAAGCTACCCCCGACTGGTATATAAATGTAAACCTTAAGGGAAAACCTAAGGTTGCGAGTGCGGATGTGTCATACAGACGGAGTTGTACTCCCTTAAACCCTGTTGAGCTTAACCTCTTCAGGCTGGAGTGCCACCTTAATGGTGATTAATCTCTTGCCCCATGTATGGCCACTCGAACGGGGGTTCCGAACTAAAAACTCTTGTATAGAAAGCCAAAATCCTTCTATTTTCTAGTGCAACACCAGTTGGTGTGAAGGCATCCACACTTTCGCAGTTTGTAGTAGAGGTGATCAGCTCGCCATGGGAGTTTCATGGGGGTTGGAAGCTTGGTTGGCCTGAGAAGAGAGTGCACTGTAAGGGGGAGCCCGTGCAACCAAGCTTCTGAATTCACACGCTACAGATATGCGGTTAGGGAAACCCGCGTGGAATCTAGCGAATATTGTCATGGCCTAACCTAGGATCGTGCTTATCTGATGTGTGTTTGGTTACTTTTAAAATGCTGTGTTTGTCAAGTTTTTTCTGGTTCTATCACAGTTCAAAATAAAACATTCATCAAACAGATCAAAATTTCCATCAAAAACGACAAGAAAATCACTTCAAAATTAAACTGAGTCGCATCTGTCAAACCACAACTGATTTTCTGCAACGCAACTGCTCTGCTAAACCGCATTTGAGACCTAGAACGATGCATCTATAGGTGTCGCGATGCATCTGTCAACTCAAAAACCGCAAGTGCAAAACCGAACCGCATCTGCTAAACTGCGACGCATTTGCAGTTTCGAGCGACGCATCTTCCTGTCAAAACTTAAAACGTCATATTCGAAACTTGAGGTCCTCAATTTGTCCACCATCTGTCAAAGACTATCACCAAAAGGACTCTGTCAGAAACCAAAACTTGAAATTGCTCAAAGTCTTGACCATTAGTTTGCATTAGTCACCATAGGTTTCATACCTCATTCCTTTTCATTGAATACACTTGGCATTAGACTATCCCTAGGTTCATATTTTGCATACTTAGGATTAGGAAAATCTTAAGCACACTTTGCAAAGTCATTGTTTTCAAAATTAGACCCTCTTGGACCAAGTTATCAAACCTCCTTTTAGTCATTGTCCTCTTTTGTGAGATTCTTCCAACTCAAAAGTCTAGTTAGGAAAGACTCACTAGTCATTTAGACCTAGTCAACTTGTCATTTCCAACAAAGTCCTTCAGCTGTCAAAATCGAAAACAAAGTTTGAGCTTAGAAGTGCTTAGATAACCTTGTCTTACATTGCATACAAATTGCATATCCTATTCACGAAAAATCAAAAACATTAGTCATTTTAGTTGTAATTTTGAAATTAGACTTCACATAGTGTCATACTTGCATTTAGTTGTCGTTCCCTTTTGAGCAATCTCATTTATGGTTGAAACCAAACTTCAAAAACAAAAGAGACAAATGGAAAACTTTAGACAAGACCCCCCGTTTACTGTCAACAATCCTCCACATGACTCAAACTGGACCTTGTACAATCCATTTTCCAATTTAGACAATCAACCTCAAGTGACAACACAATCCTCATCAAACAGTACATTTGAACTCTACTTGCAAAGAGATGAAAATGGTCAACTACTTCAGGAAAACATAGAGGCATTGACACAAGACCCAGAGGCCTGTCAGCTTGCTGAAGCAATAGCTCGTCAGGACAGAGACAGATTCGTAGCTGTAATCTTGAGTGAAGGAGCTAAGTTACCACAAGGATTTGACGTTAACACGCTAAATTTGACACTTCATGACCCTAATGCCAACAATGCACATAACATGTCACATAGTGGTCAACTTTTAAATACTATGAGCAATATTTCCTTTGGGACCACAACGACAATAAATACCACTCCCAACATCCCAAACATTTCCAACACAATAAATACCACATCTATTGGGGGATCATAATCATCCACAATACCCACAACATCCACAACACTACCCTAATCGGATGGAACCACTCTTGGCTCCTCAGCAATATGGGCAAATTATTCCAATCCTCTTTTTACCATGACAGTAAATACCACGGGGGCATCATCAAGTCACCACAATCCCCCCTTAACAACTACATCTACTACCATGAACACAACTTCGACAAATCCGTTCAGTAGTATTTCACAAAATCCTTCGGGAGGAGCCACAAGATGTATCTTTATCCAAGGACAACAACAAAATGTTAACACGACAACACAGTCAAATGTCATTGCCTCCCAAGGTACAAACACAAACATCCCCCTTGTACAAAACCAACAATTTACACAAGGTGGCCAAATAACACAACCCATGACATCATTGACACACTATAATAGTCATGGTCACAACATCCCCCAAATAATGACACACATGGCTGGGGGACACATCCCAACATATTCATCCAACATTCATACTCATCAACATGCACCCAATCATAACTTCCAATACCAACAACATATCACTCCACACACGTCATACGTACCACAACAATCCGTACCGCCACAATACACCAATACTCAAGCACACCAGACAGGAACACATGGTGTACCAGGCAATCCAACGCACGAAAACATAAATGACCCTACCATAGATGAACTCAAAGCAAGAATGAGGGATATGGAGAAAAATTTCCAAAACATGTACATTTCAGGCAAGAAATCATAAATATCATATGACCTGGATGTATACCCATTTGACTTGAACTTATACATGCCTTCATTTCCACCAGGATACGTGTCACCCAACTTCACAAAATATAGAGGCAAGACAAATCCCATTGAACATGTTCGCGAATTCGCAACCAACTGTATGGACATCGCCTACGAACAAACATACTTAATGAGAATTTTTTCTAAAAGTTTGGCGGGTCAAGCCCTTGAATGGTTTTCAACTCAAAAAGATATTCAAACATGGGATGAGCTTAAACACAAATTCATAAGAAATTACGCATACAACATTGACATGGATACCTCTATTACTAGCTTGTGCAATCTCACGCAAGAAGATTCTGATGAGACATTTATTCCATTCTTTCAAAAATGGAGAAGCCTCGCTAGTCGATGTCACATTGACATTCCTAAAAGGGAAAAAGTCGACATATTTGTCCAAACACTTCTAGGGCCCCTAAAATTCGCATTGCAAATACATTGTTGCACAAACTTCACAGAATTGGTCGAAAAGGGGGTCCAGATTGAGAAAGCCCTTACCGCAAAGGGAGAACTGAGATATGGTTCCAAAAACAAAAACACCAATCCACCCGCTGACAAAAACAAATATTGGGTTAAAAATAAGCACGTTACAAATGACGGTGTTGTCGACACCAAGACTGCAAACACTGTAGGGCCTGTATTGGCCCTGAAAGGGGTTCAACAACAAAACAGACCAACAACAACATGGACACCTCCTCCCAATAATCCTTCAAATAACCAAAGTGGTCAAAATAATCAGGGACAATACCGTCAGATGAGACAATTTCCTAGGGGTCACACATACACCCATTTGGGTGAACCCATTGAAGAAGTCCTTAAGAAATGCCTCCAGCATGGGGTCATCACACTGCCAGAAATAAAACCATATGACCCAGAACAATTCAAACCAGCATGGTGGAATGACAATTCACTTTGCGAATACCATCGAGCCAAAGGGCATACAACCTCTAATTGTCGACAATTGAAAAACATAATACAAGACCTTATCAAAAATTGCAACATTGAAGTAGGTGGATTGTAATTCACCTCCAATTCGGATCATACTATCCATACGAATCCACTGTAGGACCATGGTTCTCATAATGCTTCCACTTCAGGTTCACAGAACCAAGCTAACTTCACTCGAGCCAAGTACGATTATTCTAGTGGACCAATTATAAATAAAGTCAGAACTGATGATGAGTACATCAATACCATTACGGTCAAGAGAGCACCCCGGTGTAATGCTACTACACGAAGTGGCAAGGTTACTATAGTTGGTCCACCTCCCCCTAGACAAGCCAAAATCACTATACCGGGCCCATTTGCTAAACAATCACAACCTGCTGCATCGGCTAAACAGCCAAAACCTGTCTCAACACCACAACAGTGGAAACCCAAAAGTCAGTTCAACCTCATTGACCAACTAGGAAAGACTCCTGCACAAATATCTATCCTTGAGCTGCTTCGTATCTCCCCTGCGCACAAAGAAATCCTAGACAAAACTCTCCTAGAGTCATTGATCCCCAAGGACATTGATGTCAATTAGTTTGAAACTATGGTGGGATATCTCACCATGCCGCACCACGTCACCTTTTCGGATCAAGACTACTCATCACATAAAACCAACCACAATGACGCATTACACATAGAAACTTTTATCCACAAGCACAAAGTTAGACGGGTTTTAGTAGATGGCGGAGCAGGGTTGAACATATGCTCCCTCAAACTGGTTAAGGCTCTTGGGTTCTCTGATGCGTGCGTAGACCCAACAAAAAGTATAGTGATCAAAGCATACGATGACGAGGAATTCTTTTCACAGGGTGTTATCTCTCTCCCTATCAGAGTGGGACCGGTCATCGTAGACACAACCTGCCAGGTCCTGGATTTAGAACTACCATATAACATCTTACTTGGCCATCCATGGATTCACACTTTAAAAGCCGTTTTGTCTACATACCACCAATGCCTCAAGTTTCCATTTGACGGCACAAAAGTAACCATATACGGAGACCCCGACCCTTTCCAATATTGTACCAACTTAAGGGGTATCTCCAAGAATCGAGTACCTATTAACCGAGAAGCACCTGGCTCCTTGTCATCCAAGTATCTTGACCCTTCCACACTCACGTCATCTTCCACATCCACTCCATCCACGTCTTCTGCCATACCACCACCTTCCACCAGCCCTAAGACTGAATCAACTGTCAAAATCCAGGACCTCGGCTGCGAAGAGTTCAAACTAAATACAGCATACAACATAACTACAATACCCACTTCTCCAAAGATATATGGTTTCCCATGTTTCAGAATGGAACCTCGAGAAACTTTCAAAGTTCCACCGAATACAGTCTTTATCAAGTGGGGAGACATGAGTGATGAAGACCTTGCTAACATCACAGGATGGATCTATAAGGATACTGTCACATTACCTCCATTACCAGTTCAAAGATATGGCAAAAGTTACAACATCATGAAGGCTAAAGGCTACGATGGTACTAGTGGTCTTGGAAAAAATAAAACTAGTCGAAGGGAACCCATAGAAACTTTTCAAACTCCGAAGTATCTTGGATTAGGGTTTGGATCACTCGACAGTGACGATCGACGTACCTCTGGACTTTCAAATGAGCGAGTACATGCTTCCAATAGTGTCGAGACTACTAGGGAAACCCTCACTGAAACAGACTCCCATGAGTGGGAATTTGGCTCAAACGATCCCTCAGTGACTGTTGTCTAGATGATTTGTTTGTCGAACCAGGGGAACTAACCTCTGAACAACGGTTTTGGAAAACATTCAAAATTGAACAGACACCAAACAGTCAAAGTCCTACTACCTCCTCCCATGCCATACAACACTCGTCATCTGAACCCCATCAGTCCAATCAGTTCGGAGTGTCAGACGACATTGATAACCAGGACTCTAAAACCTTCACTCCTTATTACGACAACGAATATGACACTAGTGAAGGAGAATACTAGATAGAGTCCGATGTAGAGTTGGATGATGATAACCTCATCTACAACATCACAGAATCCATCTGCATGCTGTCCGCATCCTCACCCCAATTCACTAGCCTTGACGATGGCATCTCCTTAGTTTACCCTGAATTAGTCGATTGGGACCAACAAGGACCGCCAGTTCTGGACACATTTCAAAATGATGAGGCAATTGCCGAATTCATGGGATTACGGGAAGGCATACCTAGTGGGGACCACAAATCAGGATTTTCCATTGATTTAGACTGCACGACATACTTCAGCGAGACTGTTCAGTCCTCTAGTCGCAAAAGTAAAAATAAAGTAAAAAATGAAACGTCTCTAGGTGAAAACCGAAAGGCACCTCTTGACGATAAAATAGTAAAAATAAATGACGAATCTGTGGGTGAAAACCTCTCTGAGGTGCCTAAAGATGGAGGACTGGACTTTCTCCCCGTGCAATAGGAGAAATTGGCCATGCTTATTGAGGACACAATAGGGGATAACATTTCAATTGCAGATGATCCCAAGATGATCCTATTTGCCGCATCATTGACTGATGAAGAGAAGCCAAAATTTCATAAATTATTTGCAGAATGGAAAATCAACTTTGCATGGTCCTATGCGGACATGCCAGGATTGGACCCCAAACTGGTTCTGCATCATCTACCACTATTACCCAATGCTAAACTAGTCAAGCAGAAGTTGCGCAAAATGCACCCTCAAGTTGCTCTATTGGTCAAGGCCGAGTTAAAGAAATTACTGGATGCCAGATTCATAAGGTCTATAGATTATGTTGAATGGATTTCCAATCTAGTGCTGGTGACAAAGCCAAATGGGCTGATTCGGGTATGTACAGACTTTCGGGATCTAAACAAAGCATGTCCAAAGGATGACTTTCCTTTGCCAAACATTGACATCATAGTTGACCTAACTGCAAGACATGAGATGCTATCCCTCATGGATGGTTTCTCCGGCTATAATCAAATCTGCATTGCTCCTGAGGATCAGCACAAAATAGCATTTACTTGCCCATGGGGCACATACTGTTGGAACATCATGCCATTTGGTCTCAAAAACGCAGGTGCCACATATCAAAGGGCTATGACCACGATCTTCCATGACATGATGCACAATATAATGGAGGATTATGTAGACGACCTGTTGGCCAAATCAGCAACTAGGAAAGATCATTTGAAGGTACTCGACAAAATTTTCAAGAGACTTGAAGAGTACAAAGTTCGGCTAAACCCTAAGAAGTGTGTTTTTGGGGTCATGTCAAGTAAACTATTGGGGTACATAGTTTCCCGAAGAGGCATAGAGGTTGATCTGGCAAAGGTCAAAACAATCATAGACATGCCTCCACCCAGAGGGATCAGTGAACTCAGAACTCTGCAAGGCAGAGTACAATCTATTCACCGTTTCATAGCCCAATTGGCAGATAAGTGCCACCCATTCCAATACCTGTTGCGCAAAGGTGTCCCCTTTGTATGGACGGATAAATGTCAAGAGGCCTTCCAGCAAATAAAAGATTACCTGCTATCAACACCAGTCCTCATGCCGCCCATTCATGGAAAGCCATTGATTCTATACATCTCGACTACTAGTTCAACATTGGGGGCATTGCTGGCCCAAAATGATCATGAAGGAAAAGAAAGAGCAATCTATTACATCAGCCGCACACTGATAGGCTATGAGTTGAATTACACACACATTGAACGTGCATGCCTCGCTGTTGTCTTTGCATCCCAAAAACTAAGACACTATATGCTCAGTCATCAGACACAACTGGTTGCCAAGATTGATCCATTGAAATATCTACTAAGTCGAGCAACATTAATAGGCCGGTTGGCAAAATGGGTCATGATACTAAGCAAGTATGGCATACAATATGTTGAGCGTAAGGCAATAAAAGGGCAAGTAATAGCAGGTCAACTAGCAGATGCACCGATCCAAGCCACTCATCCATTAGTAACTGATTTTCCCGATGAGTCCATTTTTCATGTAGAACCGACAACACCATGGAAGCTATATTTTGATGGGTCTCATACTGGTCATGGCTCAGGCGCTGGAATCTTGTTTATCACACCACAGGGGGATTCAATTCCTAAGTCATTCAGGATCGCTTTCCCTTGTACAAATAACATTGCTGAATATGAAGCGCTAGTCACAGGTCTCAAGTTGGCAATCAAATGGAAAATTCAGACATTGCTTGTATTCGAGGATTCCCAGCTCGTGATCAACCAAGTGAATGATGACTATGAAACAAAAGATGAGAAGTTGCTTCCCTAAAAGAGGATGGTGGACAGTTTCTTGACATACTTTCAATCGATTTCTTTTGAACAAATCCCCAGGGTACATAATAAGGTAGCTGATGCAATGGCTACTATCAGTTCTCTCTTGGACATCCCTAAAAATGTGCCACAATTTGAGTTCTTAGTAGAACAGCTTTTGATACTGGCATATGATATTCAAGAGTCAGAAATGGTGTGTGAACTTGTTGGTCCCAACTCTCCTTGGTATCAAGACATTTATTACTACCTAAAATCCCAAACCCTTCCACTGAACCTGTCCAATAACCAAAGGAAGTCCTTCATTAGAAAAGCTGCAAGGTATGCCATTGTCAATGACACCCTATACCGCCGTAGTTTCGACGATACCCTCCTTAGATGTCTTAACACCGATGAAGCATGTACGACCTTACGAGAAGTACACGACGGTATATGCAGATCTCATTCGAGTGGTCCTACACTGGCTAAGAAACTAACGAGACTTGGGTATTATTGGCCGACAATGGAAAAAGATGCAATTGAATATGTCAGGACTTGTCGCAAATGTCAAATACACAGCGACTTGGTCCATTCTCCAGCACAAGAACTCTGGCCGATCACTTCTCCTTGGCCCTTCGCTCAATGGGGACTCGACCTCATGGGTAAGATTCATCCAACCTCATCCAACGGCCATAAATTCATTATTACCGCCACTGAGTATTTCACAAAGTGGATTGAAGCCATCCCATTGACATACATTACTGGCAAACAAATATCAAAGTTCATCCTCAACTACATCATTTTTCGGTATAGCCTTCCACAGTCCATCATCACTGACAATGGACGTCCGTTTAAAACCAAGACGTACGTGAGTTATGTGAGTGATTCCATATCCAACACCACTTTTCATCTCCATACTACCCATAAGGAAACGGCCAAGCTGAGGCATCCAATAAAACCATTGTTAAAATCTTAAAAAAGACTGTCAATGATGCTGGCCGCGACTGGAACATACAACTTAACCTGCTCTGTGGGCTTACCGAAATAGCATTCGTACACCTACAGGAGCTACCCCATTTTCCCTAGTCTTCGGCGCTGAAGCCATCTTACCCATTGAGGTCGAAATTCTTCGCTACGAGTCTCCTTGAAGGGTCTAACTAATGAAAAGGAGTACCGACAATCACGCTTGCACGAGCTGGAAATGCTGGAAGAAAGAAGACAAAACTCACTGAATCATCTCCAAGCATACTAGAACCGCCTTTGTCGCAGCTACAATAAAAAGGTTATGGTTAGAAGGTTTGACATTGGCGACCTAGTTCTCATGCAGAACCCCAAGAACCAAGCAGATAGAGAAAAGCCGGGAAAGTTTGAACCAAACTGGCTGGGTCCATACATTATCATATCTTCTTTTGGTTCCGGGGCATATCAATTGGCAACTCTAGATGGGGAACAGTTGATAGAACCCATCAATAGTTTACATCTCCGAAAGTTCTACGCATAGCATTAGAGGAAGGAGCTGAAAGCCCTAAAATACAAAAAAAATTGGAAAATGATAAAAATCGTCACCTTGATGAAAACCTGGCAAACAGGCATCTTGGTGGCACAAAAAAAATAAAATAAAATATATATATATATATATATATATAAATAAAAATAAAAATAAAAAAAATAAAAAAAAATAAAAAAAATAAAAAATAAAAAAAATCATGAAAATAGTAAAGATAAAAATGATTCGTTCAATAGTGAAAACCTGGCAAACAGGCACTTTGGATAAGTACCATGGTGAAAACCTGGCAAACAGGCACCATGCGTAATTAATCATTGCTCTGCCATCTATTGTCACTTTGTCTAATTTGGCCTAGGATGAAAGGTATTTCTGCCATTATTCTGCAAATCGCCATCACATCCTACCCTACCTGTCATAGTAGATAAATGATTGGCATCAAGTCCTGACGACTGTCCGTCTAGCAAGTCAGCAGCATCCCGTCCATATTCCTTACAAATGGCTAAGTCTTAGACCTGACTGGGGGCAAAATGTTTATCATGCAACGGCAGTGGATGTCACATATGATCACAAAAACATCATAAAAAGTCCTGAAAAAAGACAAAAACATCATAAAAAGTCCTGAAAAAAGACAAAAACATCATAAAAAGTCCTGAAAAAAGACAAAAACATCGCAAAATGTCCTGAACAAAGACCAAAAACATCACAAAATGTCCTGAAAAAAGACCTAAAAATCGTAAAACGTCCTGGAAAAAAAACCGCAAACAAAGAACATCAGACTGCTCGAAGAGCACAAACACAGGGTCATCTCTTGTCAAAGCCAATCAAATCAATCGGTCCTTGTCATCTGTCCGAACTACGCTGTCTCTGCACATTTTCTACGTAGGCAAGACTCATATTTGAATCCCCGAGACATTAGGTCAGTCCTTTTAGGTTTGTCAAAATAAAATCATGACTCAATCTTTTGTCATCAAAATAATGTCATTGGTCATGTCGAACTATGAGGTCTCTGAGTGTATGACGTAGGCAAGGCCATCTATCGATGAGCCCCCGAGGCCGCACTAGGTCAGTCCATTAGGGTTCATGGCACTACATTTGCACACACGCCAAAAGTCTTCAATCATTTTCCACATGGGAAAACTCCTAAACCAAAGTAAAACAATCATTTATTCAGCATGGCAATCTCATCGGCACATCACGCATATCATCAAGGCAATATCGACATATACTCAAACACAAGTCAAACTCGAAAATGTAAAGTCAAATCATCATAAACTGTCAACTATCAAATTTCGTATAGTCTTCGATGAGTCCTTCAACAATAACCTTCGGCTATTTCAATTTCAGGATGTGTCCTTCCTATGTCACATCATTATTCGACATTTTGAGTGATCCTTGACATCTAAAGATCACTCTTTCATGACATCAAGATTCTTTAGATGTGTCCTTCCAAGAACCAACTCTGCCTATTTATGTCTTTAGGATATGTCCCTTCCTAGGGCGTCACATTATTTTGAGGGAACCCCTAATGCACCATTAGGGATCAAATCCTCAGTCAATGGCATTGTCTGGGACGGTCCTCCAAATTCACCAAGTCCTACATTTTTCAAGATCATCAAAACTTCAAACATTTGGACATCTCGATATTATCAAACATGGCATCTTGGCATCAGAACAGTAGATATCCAGAGGCACTTGGCAAACACTTGACAATTGTCTTTTAGTTTTTATCATGATATTAGTTTTTCAATGAGATCCCACTAAGCAAGATTTAGAGAAGCAGCGATGTACCATGTCAATTGACATGTATGACTACTGGCTTCAAATGAGGTCTTGATTCTCAGAATTTAAAAAGCAACTACATACCGATAGGGACTTATTTTGTGTATTTTGGTAACTGCCAGTTTCGGGTTACGTCCGGAAACAGATTTAGAGAAGTAACGACGCTTCATGACCGTCTTGTCTTTCGCTTTGTGGTTGATTATGACAAAAGACTAGGGTAATCACGCTCTTAAAAGGAGTCATGATCATCCTTGTTCCAGGACTATTTTGTCTCTATCTTTACCGAAAATAAACTCGCACACCTTAATCTATGTCATATCATGGTGTTTCTTGGCCATTACAATAGTCTGCCCAATGATGATTAAGAGCAATAAATATTAATGTCCTATGATAAAGTTTTGAAGGATTTGGTCTAGGAATTAACATGCATTTTCATTAGTCTGGTCATCTTCTCTTCTTCGATCTGGTCATCTTGTCTCATCAGTCTCTTCATCTTCTCTCGTCCATCCCACGATGATATCCTGTGACATCCAAAAACATAAGTACATACATGATCATATACACTGCATTAGGCCCATACATATATCATACATGGCATTAAATCATATACATAATCACAAGCATTGCATTAACATAATCATCGACATTGCATCTTTTACATAAATACATCATGCACATCATTAATATAATCATATAAATAAGCATTGCATCATCGTGGTATCAAAATCACAAATAGGCATCATAGGACATACATGGCATCATAAAGTAAGCATCATACATGTCATAATACATAAAGCAAAGAGCATCACATAACACATGTAGGCCACATCAAAACTGCATCATCATATACTATCATCTCAAAAAGGTACAATGTCACAGGATAAAGTCATGGGATATCCCAAAAATGGAGCTCACAGACTCAAATAATATACATAGTGTTTCATAATACAAGTATGCCCCTAGGGTAGGCTCTCATCACTCCCTCGAGGCGAAGAATGTGGCGGCTGTAACCCTGTCACTGGCTCTGAAGCAATAGGTGGTCC
>VDFB02086081.1:266296250-266375239 GCA_007258455.2 Sequoia sempervirens
TTAAATTTTTTAATAGTATAATCTTAAAGTTTACATATTTCAAGTGGCTTAGAATAAGCATCATGAATAGTATAGATTCAATTTTATGTATAAAACTAATTTGTATGAATAATGTTGAAATATTGTTAAATTTATCTATTTTGTTTAAAAATGAATGTCATCAATTTAATGAATATGTCAAAATTAGTAAAAATTAAATTTTTTAATAGTATAATCTTAAAGTTTACATATTTCATGGCTTAGAATAAGCATCATGAATAGTATAGATCCAATTTATGTATAAAACTAATTTTGTATGAATAATGTTGAAATATTGTTAAATTTATCTATTTTGTTTAAAAAAATGAATGTCCTCAATTTAATGAAATGCCAAAAATTAGTAAACTTTAAATTTTTAATAGCATAACCTTTAAAGCTTACATATTTCATGGGCTTAGAATAAGCATCATGAATAGTATAGATTCAATTTTATGTATAAAACTAATTTGTATGAATAATGTTGAAATATTGTTAAATTTATCTATTTTGTTTAAAAATGAATGTCCTCAATTTAATGAATGTGTCAAAATTAGTAAAATTTAAATTTTTTAATAGTATAATCTTAAAGTTTACATATTTCAAGTGGCTTAGAATAAGCATCATGAATAGTATAGATTCAATTTTATGTATAAAACTAATTTGTATGAATAATGTTGAAATATTGTTAAATTTATCTATTTTGTTTAAAAATGAATGTCCTCAATTTAATGAATGTGTCAAAATTAGTAAAATTTAAATTTTTTAATAGTATAATCTTAAAGTTTACATATTTCAAGTGGCTTAGAATAAGCATCATGAATAGTATAGATTCAATTTTATGTATAAAACTAATTTGTATGAATAATGTTGAAATATTGTTAAATTTATCTATTTTGTTTAAAAATGAATGTCCTCAATTTAATGAATGTGTCAAAATTAGTAAAATTTAAATTTTTTAATAGTATAATCTTAAAGTTTACATATTTCAAGTGGCTTAGAATAAGCATCATGAATAGTATAGATTCAATTTTATGTATACAACTAATTTGTATGAATAATGTTGAAATATTGTTAAATTTATCTATTTTGTTTAAAAATGAATGTCCTCAATTTAATGAATGTGTCAAAATTAGTAAAATTTAAATTTTTTAATAGTATAATCTTAAAGTTTACATATTTCAAGTGGCTTAGAATAAGCATCATGAATAGTATAGATTCAATTTTATGTATAAAACTAATTTGTGATATACATAACTAATCTAGAAAGGTGTTCTTTAATAACCCTATTTGCCTTCATCCTATTGATAGTTTATTGTGTCAACATAACACCCAGGGATTCCATTTAGGAGTTTTCCAATATAAAGGTGAATATGATATCTTAGGTAACAAGGCATTGCCATGTTAAGTTAATGAGAATGAAAAATATCAAAGATAACATTCACAAATATAAATATGGCCTATATTCATTTGTGGTTATTTGATTTTTAAACAATGAAAGTTTTCTCTAAATATTCCTTTTTATTTTCCTAATATCTAGATGATGTATTAAGTGTGCATACATGGGGATATGTTTGAATTGGTGCAAATGAAAAAATATAGGGATCAAGTCATGAATCAAACCAAGAACAAGACTATGCTAATTATTGATAGATTTTAGCATTTAGATCATTTCACCATGGTGGGAACAAACCTAAATGGTAAATGACATGGGTATGCAAATTTTACCATTACATTTATCCTCACTTTGACATATATATGAATCTAACACAATCATGTATTCAAAGTATATAAGAACCCTTAGCCAAAATTAAAATTAACTACAAACACTCGTAAAAAGGATATGTCAATTCTTCGTTTGTTCCTCTCAATGAGAGTGCTCCATCAAAACTTCCAAAATATTGAAAATAATGGGTAGCTCCTAAATCAAAATCAAAATAAGTGAAAGATATGAGATTAGTTCCAATTGTCTATAAAAAAAGAGAAGAGAGAGTGAAAAGGGCTAAAAAAAAAATCTATGGAAAGTGATACAATAATACTCTACATGATATGACAATACAATATAGATCTATTCAATATGATCATGTAATGGAACTCCAAGTGATGTGGCTAATGTGATAGTCTCTACATACAACAAAAAATGTGATCAAAACTCTACATAATGTAGTACTATGATCAATGTCCATGTGATGTGCAAAATTTGATAAATATTTGTCTTAAATCCAATAATATAATGTGAAACATGTGTCTAACATGTCAATGTGATAAATCAATATACAATATAATTTTGTAATGTAATAAATATTTACATGATGTTATATAATGTAATTTATCTTTGGGTAATGTTGGCATGTATTGCAATCATAATCAAGTAAACAATTTGGACATAGTGATGTGTCTCTATCGAGGAAAATTTAGCATCTAAAATCTCAACCTTCAAAATAATTAGCACCAATGTATCCCTTTATAGTTTCTTGCATTCAATGTATGCAAGGAAGTAGAGTGGAAAAATAATGCAATCTAATTATGTAAGCATATCAAATTAAGGGATGAGAATATGCCCTAGTGTTGGTCACAGTGACCACAATCATGTACTATAATAAATTTTATAGGTAATAAATTACACATGACATATAGATATTGTGGCATAGAAAATTGGACACTCTTGAGAAAAGAGAAAATTTCACGCTTAATTTGGACCTACTTTTGAGTACCCCTATTCAAAATGGCATTTAGAGGCCCCTAAGACCAATTATTTTTGATCTAGAGGCCCGTTAAATCACTTAAAAATCATCTAAATCCTGACAAACAACACTTAATTTACTCATATCCCAAAAACCCATCTCCAAAAACCACTTGTGGGACCCATTCGACACCTTGGGAAAATGAGTCCCCTCTAGTGGGACCCATTTTCCAAGGGTGGTGAATGAGTCCCTTTTGGGGAAAAATTCAATTTTGAGCAGGAATTTAATCAATTCAATTCAATTTTTTGATGGATGTCAACCTCTTAGATCTAAATAACAGGAAAATCAGGTGTTGATTCCTATAAATACACATTTTAGGTCATTTTTCACATCTCTTAGCCATTTTTACAAAGCAAAATCAAAAGTCAAGTATCAAGAGCCTCCCACAATAAGTTTCATTAGCATTTTCTACAACAAAGTTGAAGCTTTAGGGCAAAAAACTAGGGGTTTTGTAGGTCTTCAAGCTCACTTCTTGTTGAAGATTCAACATTGTAAAGAGTTGATGATGGATGCCTATGGTGAATCATGGAGAAATCTAGGTTGAGGAGATGCAAATAGCCATCAAATCACACCTTAAGACTTTTTTTCAAAGTGATTCCATTTTCTCTTTATCTTTAGATTAAGGCTTGCATTACATTTGCATGTCATTTACATTCCTTTTATATGTTGTAGGGTTTCTAGGATTGAAGTCTTACATCATTCAAATCACATTTGTCCATCTTATTCTAGCACATAAGAATAGGGTTTTGTCATACTTCAAATTTTCCTAGTCTTTGACACACTTAAGACTAGGGTTTTATGCAGATTTTCATCCATTCAAGGTTTGATTACCCAATTAGGGGTTTTACCAAGGAAAACCCCTCATTAGAAAACAAACTTTAAGCTATTTTGTAGATATTTTCTAAGGTTTAGATTTGGGTTTCCGACAAGAAGTGTTGTTTAAGTGACAAGGTATAGATATGAGATTTGAATTCACAGAAAATTGAAAAAGGACTGATTCGCCATGGATGGCTAATGAGTCCCATTAGAGGTGAATGTCAGAATTAAATGCAGATTCTAGTACCCATTTACCAAAAAATAGTTTCTGGGCAGAAAACCCTGACTTGGGACTAATTTACCCAGGGTGGAAAATGAATCCCAATAGCAAAAATGTCAACCTTTCCAGATTTTTAGAGTGTTTTTCAGTCTTCATCAGTCTTACAGGTGCACACATTCTAAATTACAACTTTCTGTTTAGTTCTATTTGCATTTTTTTCCATCTCTTTATTGATTTTGCAAATGTCACCATGTTTTCAAACATTCCATATTTCATTAGTTTTGCATTCATAATCAATAAATTTTATCCATTAGCTACATTTATATCATTGCATTTAGTCATAATTACATCATACATACCTTAGTTTGAGTGAACCACCTCAATTTTTGGGTTCTATCTCTCTCCTTTTAGGTGAAAAACCCTAAGAGTGCAAGAGAAGTACATAGAACAAACAAAAATTGTCGGTTCATATATAACACACTATAATCCATACATGTGTAATTGATGAATAATGTAAAAATAATAAATATCCATCATGAATCATAATTATCAATACCACTCAAATATTTTTTATGTTTTAATAAGTGTTTCATATGTGCTATGTTAGTAAAATAATGATGATAATGGATGCATCCCATAAGAAATACCTCAAAAATGTATTCTTGTCATCCATTATAGTAAAAAATACATCTCATAATGAATAAATTCTTTTGGTTTTAAGAAAGTAAAAGTTATATTAATAATCTAGTAACATAAGGCATGATCCAACTCTATATGTAGCATGGTATATACTTGAGATGATATTTCATTTTTTCTAATAATTGTGTAAGAGATGTAGAGGGCTACTAATGTTCAGTAAAATTGGTGTCAAACACACAATTGAGAGGGGTTCCTATTGAACAATCCACTAAACCCTTTAAAGACCTTCATTTAATTTATCAACTAGGGCTAACATAAGATTTTGATGATGATGGCACTGTATGTGCATTCAAAGACTTTTCACTACCTATAACATCCTAGCATAGGTGTTTACACATGCTGAAAATCATAAATTACATAACAATAAAAGGAAGTAATGTTTTTTATAATTCAAGCAACATTTATAGGGTGTTGTACCCTTTACATGACGATCCCATAGGGCCAAAAAGGATCAAAACCAAAAAACATCAAAAAATATTACAATAACAACATATGAGAGACACAAACACAACTTAGTAACAACATAGGCACATCGCAACACATACCCAAACACTAATTGTCTAAACCCTTCCATTTTTTGACCAGGAGATTTAACACATCCTCCCCAATCCAATTAGGGCCTTCATCCATGGTGTTCTTGTCCAGTTCCTCCTCAACAACATCTGAGAGAGTGAGATTTGACCTATGAATTATCTTGATAGTGAATTGAGCTAGGCAATTAACCTTACAATTTAGCATAGCCACCTACTCCTGCAGCCCTCTGAGCTCATCCACTTTGTCCTCCTTGCTCTGGATCTTCATATCAACACTAGCCCTAGTATCTGAGGAATTTGTAGAGTCGTGTTGAAGCATCTGGTTTAAATTAGATAAGTGATCGGGTCTTCTATGGGTCCATTGTCCTTCATCTTCTCAATAGCTTTATTGTCTTCATTTCTACTGCCATACTTAACTGAGTCACTGGAGATATTATCAATAGGGGCCTCTTTCTTATATTGTGCCAATCTATGGGATCTTCTCACACTCATTTGCTCCATTCCCATCTCAAAGCTAGCACCCACCATAGTATCACCCTTAGAATATTTTTCCTCAACACATTTACCTTCCTCGGAGACTAGAAGAACCCTTAGAAGAAGAGACAATTTTTTCATTTCTTAGTAGCCAGTTTGCTAACCTTCTTATGTTTTAGCTTGCAAAGCCCAGCCACAACACTTGATTGGGTCAACCCAACCTCAATTTTATTTTTCTTCGGGGGAGAAGTGGCTATAGTCTCAGTACCAGGAACATCCTCAAGGATGGGGGATTTCCTCTTAGAGCCCGCTAAGATAGTAGGGGAAGGGTTTCTAGGGTTATTTTTTGGGGGTTCTAATTCTTCCACTCTCATAGCTGAGATGGGTTTGGGAGGGACCAAATATGAATGGAAATGGTAGATTTTGTGGATTATGCCTTAGTGCAATGGTAAAGGAGGCGGAGAATCAGGGTTGAGAGTGGAAATTTCTTGGGATTCTTTGATGGAACTTTCCAAAGAAGAAAGAAAAAAGAAAGGGAATCTAAGAAACATCCTATGCCTCAAGTGATTTAACAATGGTAAGTGGTAAAAATAAAATACCTTGAATTGACCCTCAAGGGTGACATACTTCATGATGGAAAGGAAAATCTTATCCCAAGGTTTAGGCAACACTTCTTAGTCGAAGCTAGATTGCCTTTTCACCAGCTTCTCATTCCCTTTAAAGAACACATTCAGACTCATCAAGTCCTACATTTTTGAGTGTTTTTTATACTTCATGCTTTCATAGGAGAGGCTAGTAGCTTTACCAATCATGTCTTCATCCATTTTGAAAGCAATGCCACCCAATGTGACCTTTCAATCCTTCCAAGAGCTAGAAACTTGGATGACAACATCTCGTCATGGCACACAAGTTTTCCATGAGCAACGCAAACCCACCTTCTGAACATATATGCCAAGCTAGGGATCCTAGTGAAACTCCTCACAATTTTCTGGCTCAGTCCTAACACATTCTCCACCCATCATGAACCACAAAACACAGTAGCCAAAAAAGAAATGCCAAAAAATGGAATGAACTCCAAAGAGGTTACCATTGCAAAAAATCAACTTTACAATACCCGTCATGATGAAAAGGTGTAATAAAGGCAGGGTAACATTTACACGCTTCGACGATCATTTCCAATGACATCCACCATGTAGGCCCATAATCATAACAAGGAAACCCAAAAATAAACCAAATAGAAGTAATAATGGGATCTAGATTTAAATCTAAATATGTCATCAACTTAAAGAAGTTACACACTTCCCAAAGCCATTTGAATGTGGGGGAAGATTAGATATATTCAAGTACATTTGATAAAATATAAGGTTTAAGAGATACCTTAATTTGGAATTATTAAATAAGATGGTGGAGTACATCCTTATACATGAACTCCATGATATTTGATAAGATCTGTTGTACCATTGAAAAGGTAGTTGTAAGGTTTAGAGACCCCACCAAAAATGACCATGAGGAGAAAAACCCATGTGGCTACCCACTTGAGCCCAAACACCTAACTCTTCCTAGACCAAACCAACCAATGATCCATCAAGGAATGCCACCTGTACTTGAAAAAGAATGACAGATCAATCATTAATAATAGAGTAATTCCTACGCTCCAAGAGGATTAACCTTTGAATAGATGTTGATAGAACTTCAATATTTTTCCACCATTTGCAAATTTTCCAGGTGGACCCTAGGTTGGTGAAGCCGTTAGCCACCTAGTTACCTTCTTGAAAGATATGAGATAGGCGATACCTTTCTGTAGACACCTAAAAATGACCTAGGCCTGCAAGCTTCATTTTTACCACTTTTGTCCTAGCATAATTAAGACATTTAATTATGTCCTTGGTCCACATTCGACTATTGATTAAATAATTTGTAATTATTTAATTAATTCATGTCACTTATTCTTCATGATTATTAAATAAATAAATTTTATTTATTTATTAAATACGTCATTAACTGTCTAAGTCTTTCTTTAATTAAATAAATTTCTTAATTTGTTTAATTCCCCCTTCTGCATTTCATTCTTATTGATTATTAAATAAATGAATTACATTTATTTATTTAATACGTCACTGATTGTCTTAATTAAATAAATGGATTTATTTATTTAATTAATTGGTCTTATCTTCTAAATTAAATAATTAAATTTAATTATTTAATTGTCAAAATTAACATTCTTCTCATTTTAAATAAATTAAATTATTTAAAATGTCATGTCAATCCTAACTGTCAGTCCCTTTTGATAAATAATCTGAAAAAGATTATTTATTATATCTTAAAATCCATAATTTGAATTATTTTAATTCAAATTAGTAATTAATCTTCCAAAAATCAAGTAATCGGGCAGATTCTTGATTTTCCAAATCTCATCTCTTTGATTTTTTGAAATCTTGCAAATCAGGCAATCTTATCTTCTTGATTTTTCAAAAATCTTTATTTTCCTAATTAATTTGTCTCATTTATTCTCCACCGTCGGTCCGATTTTATTTTGACCGTTCGATTAAGGATTTTTCCCTAACCCTAATTAGGGATTCTTAGGTGTAATCTGGATCGTTCATTTCATTAATTTATCTCGTCCATCCATTTGAAATGGCATTTTCTATAAAATGCCATCTTCTTCTCATTTTTCATAACACACACACATGCTGACATTTTGCATAGTTATTATAGGCATTTATTTACTTTCACATTTATTGTCATAGGCAATTTTAGTATTTAATATAGTCATTTGATCAACTTTGGCATTTGTTTTAGGCATAGACATAAGCTTTTAGACATAGGCATTTAGACATATCAAATCCTTCAAGACTTGTTGTAGGACTTAAGCATTTCCAGATTGCTCGAACGACGAATCTGAGGGCAACATTATCCAGCAAGTAAGAAGGTGCTACGAAAATGAATCATGGAGACTTCGGCGATCAGGTATAATCGTTCTTTCATGTATTTCCATTGTGTTTTGTAGCTACTTTGGGTTTTTTTTGTCATTTTGCTTTCAATTCAATTGATCTAACCTAAAACCTAGAAAATACCCTCAGTTACATTGGTGAAACTGACTCCATTTTCTCGTTTCCGTACGGTTTTTTGTTGTTTTATGTTGTTTTGCAGGTACAGGTACGGATCGATGCAAGTGTCTTTTAAAAAAAATCATGACGCATTTGATGCGTCGCGATGCATCTGCTTACAGAAGCACCGCAATCGCCCTGACAAGCCGCAACTGACAACCAGAACGACGCATATGATCTGTCGAGCCACATCTGAAGACCCGAACGATGCATCTACCATGTCAAGCTGCATCTGTCTGGTAAAATTTTTCTTTCAGTTTTGAGGTTCTAATTTTCGGATTTCAGGTTGTTTCGGGTTTTTCTGGTTTCTAGTTTTCTATTTTTTCTGTGTTTTTTATTTCTGCATGTTGGATAGATTAGATTTTTTGTGTTACTAATCTTTTCTTGTAGCGTGTGGCGATCCTCATTCGTGTGTTGAAGACCATTGCTTAAAAAGACTACTAATTCATTGTTTGCAGATTCGAATGTCGAAGAAGGAATAAACAAACTTTGTGCTTGTTTTTCTTCTTAGCTTAGCAAACATTTGATTTTGGTGCATATAAAAAGAACTCATGTCTTCTATGATTGATTGTGCTTGTAGAATGGTAGGTGAGTATGCTCTCACTTGGTGAAAACCTTGTGATCAGAAAACTAGACCCATTCTTATCTGTTATTTACCATGACTTGGTATATCGGAGTATCCTCTCCCCTCGCGCTTTCAGGCGATCTTGGGTGTAAGAGAAACGGTTACCAACTCTAGAAATTAGGCCTGCCTAGGGATTTCATCACCCCAACGCGAATCAAACTGGCAACGGAGCTAAAGCCAAGCTACCCCCGACCGGTATATAAATGTAAACCTTAAGGGAAAACCTAAGGTTGCGAGTGCGGATGTGTCATACGAACGGAGTTGTACTCCCTTAAACCCTGTTGAGTTTAACCTCTTCAGGCTGGAGTGCCACCTTAATGGTGATTAATTTCTTGCCCCATGTATGGCCACTCGAACGGGGGTCCTGAACTAAAAACTCTTGTATAGAAAGCCAAAATCCTTCTATTTTCTAGCGCAGCACCAGTCGGTGTGAAGGCATCCACACTTTTGCAATTTGTAGTAGAGGTGATCAGCTCGCCATGGGAGTTTCATGGGGGTTGGAAGCTTGGTTGGCCTGAGAAGAGAGTGCACTGTAAGGGGGAGCCCGTGCAGCCAAGCTTTTGAATTCACACGCTACAGATATGCGGTTGGGGAAACCCGTGTGGAATCTAGCGAATATTGTCATGGCCTAATCTAGGATCGTGCTTATCTGATGTGTGTTTGGTTACTTTTAAAATGCTATGTTTGTCAAGTGTTTTTTGGTTCTATCACAGTTCAAAATAAAACATTCATCAAACAGATCAAAATTTCCATCAAAAACGACAAGAAAATCACTTCAAAATTAAACTGAGTCGCATCTGTCAAACTGCAACTGATTTTCTGCAACGCAACTGCTCTGCTAAACCGCATTTGAGACCTAGAACGATGCATCTATAGGTGTCGAGAGACATCTGTCAACTCAAAAACTGCAAGTGCAAAACCGAACCGCATCTGCTAAACTGCGACACATTTGTAGTTTCGAGCAACGCATCTGCCTGTCAAAACTTAAAACGTCATATTCGAAACTTGAGGTCCTGAATTTGTCCACCATCTGTCAAACACTGTCACCAAAAGGACTTTTTTAGAAACCAAAACTTGAAATTGCTCAAAGTCTTGACCATTAGTTTGCATTAGTCACCATAGGTTTCATACCTCATTCCTTTTCATTGCATACACTTGGCATTAGACTATCCCTAGGTTCATATTTTGCATACTTAGGATTAGGAAAATCTTAAGCACACTTTGCAAAGTCATTGTTTTCGAAATTAGACCCTCTTGGACCAAGTTATCAAACCTCCTTTTAGTCATTGTCCTCTTTTGTGAGATTCTTCCAACTCAAAAGTCTAGTTAGGAAAGACTCACTAGTCATTTAGACCTAGTCAACTTGTCATTTCCAACAAAGTCCTTCAGCTGTCAAAATCACAAACAAAGTTTGAGCTTAGAAGTGCTTAGATAACCTTGTCTTACATTGCATACAAATTGCATATCCTATTCACGAAAAACCAAAAACATTAGTCATTTTAGTTGTAATTTTGAAATTAGACTTCACATAGTGTCATACTTGCATTTAGTTGTCGTTCCCTTTTGAGAAATCTCATTTATGGTTGAAACTAGACTTCAAAAACAAAAGAGACAAATGGAAAACTTTAGACAAGACCCCCCGATTACTGTCAACAATCCTCCACATGACTCAAACTGGACCTTGTACAATCCATTTTCCAATTTAGACAATCAACCTCAAGTGACAACACAATCCTCATCAAACAGTACATTCAAACTCTACTTGCAAAGAGATGAAAATGGTCAACTACTTCAGGAAAACATAGAGGCATTGACACAAGACCCAGAGGCCTGTCAGCTTGCTGAAGTAATAGCTCGTCAGGACAGAGACAGATTCGTAGCTATGCTCTTGAGTGAAGGAGCTAAGTTACCACAAGGATTTGAGGTTAACACGCTAAATTTGACACTTCATGACCCTAATGCCAATAATGCACATAACATGTCACATAGTGGTCAACTTTTAAATACTATGAGCAATATTTCCTTTGGGACCACAACGACAATAAATACCACTCCCAACATCCCAAACATTTCCAACACAATAAATACCACATCTATTAGGGGATCACAATCATCCACAATACCCACAACATCCACAACACTACCCTAATCGGATGGAACCACTCTTGGCTCCTCAACAATATGGGCAAATTATTCCAATCCTCTTTTTACCGTGACAGTAAATACCACGGGGGCATCATCAAGTCACCACAATCCCCTCTTGACAACTACATCTACTACCATGAACACAACTTCGACAAATCCGTTCAGTAGTATTTCACAAAATCCTTCGGGAGGAGCCACAGGATGTATCTTTATCCAAGGACAACAACAAAACGTTAACACAACAACACAGTCAAATGTCATTTCCTCCCAAGGTACAAACACAAACGTCCCCCTTGTACAAAACCAACAATTTACACAAGGTGGCCAAATAACACAACCCATGACATCATTGACACACTATAACAGTCATGGTCACAACATCCCCCAAATAACGACACACATGGCTGGGGGACACATCCCAACATATTCATCCAACATTCATACTCATCAACATGCACCCAATCATAACTTCCAATACCAACAACATATCACTCCACACACGTCATATGTACCACAACAATCCGTACCGCCACAATACACCAATACTCAAGCACACCAGATGGGAACACATGGTGTACCAGGAAATCCAACGCACGGAAACATAAACGACCCTACCATAGATGAACTCAAAGCAAGAATGAGGGATATGGAGAAAATTTTCCAAAACATGTACATTTCAAGCAAGAAATCAGAAATATCATATGACCTGGATGTATACCCATTCGACACGAACTTATACATGCCTTCATTTCCACCAAGATACGTGTCACCCAACTTCACAAAATATAGAGGCAAGACAAATCCCATTGAACATGTTTGCGAATTCGCAACCAACTGTATGGACATCGCCTACGAACAAACATACTTAATGAGACTTTTTTCTAAAAGTCTGGCGGGTCAAGCCCTTGAATGGTTTTCAACTCAAAAAGATATTCAAACATGGGATGAGCTTAAACACAAATTCATAAGAAATTACGCATACAACATTGACATGGATACCTCTATCACTAGCTTGTGCAATCTCACGCAAGAAGATTCTGGTGAGACATTTATTCCATTCTTTCAAAAATGGAGAAGCCTTGCTAGTCGATGTCACATTGACATTCCTAAAAGGGAAAAAGTCGACATGTTTGTCCAAACACTTCTAGGGCCCCTAAAATTCGCATTGCAAATACATTGTTGCACAAACTTCACAAAATTGGTCAAAAAGGGGGTCCAAATTGAGAAAGCCCTTACCACAAAGGGAGAACTGAGATATGGTTCCAAAAACACAAACGCCAATCCACCCGCTGACAAAAACAAATATTGGGTTAAAAATAAGCACGTTACAAATGACGGTGTTGTCGACGCCAAGACTGCAAACACTGTAGGGCCTGTATTGGCCCTGAAAGGGGTTCAACAACAAAACAGACCAACAACAACATGGACACCTCCTCCCAATAATCCTTCAAATAACCAAAGTGGTCAAAATAATCAGGGACAATACCGTCAGATGAGACAATTTCCTAGGGGTCACACATACACCCATTTGGGTGAACCCATTGAAGAAGTCCTTAAGAAATGCCTCCAGCATGGGGTCATCACACTGCCAGAAATAAAACCATATGACCCAAGACAATTCAAACCAGCATGGTGGAATGACAATGCACTTTGCGAATACCATTGAGCCAAAGGGCATACAACCTCTAGTTATCGACAATTGAAAAACATAATACAAGACTTTATCGAAAATCGTACCATTGAAGTAGGTGGATTGCAATTCACCTCCAATTCGGATCATACTATCCATACGAATCCACTGCAGGACCATGGTTCTCATAATGCTTCCACTTCAGGTTCACAGAACCAAGCTAACTTCACTCGAGCCAAGTACGATTATTCTAGTGGACCAATTATAAATAAAGTCAGAACTGATGATGAGTACATCAATACCATTACGGTCAAGAGAGCACCCCAGTGTAATGCTACTACACGAAGTGGCAAGGTTACTATAGCTGGTCCACCTCCCCCTAGACAAGCCAAAATCACTATACCGGGCCCATCTGCTAAACAATCACAACCTGCTGCATCGGCTAAATAGCCAAAACCTATCTCAACCTCACAACAGTGGAAACCCAAAAGTCAGTTCAACCTCATTGACCAACTAGGAAAGACTCCTGCACAAATATCTATCCTTGAGCTGCTTCGTATCTCCCCTGCGCACAAAGAAATCCTAGACAAAACTCTCCTAGAGTCATCGGTCCCCAAGGACATCGATGTCAATCAGTTTGAAACTATGGTGGGATATCTCACCACGCCGCACCACGTCACCTTTTCGGATCGAGACTACTCATCACATAAAACCAACCACAATGACGCATTACACATAGAAACTTTTATCCACAAGCACAAAGTTAGACGGGTTTTAGTAGATGGCGGAGTAGGGTTGAACATATGCTCCCTCAAATTGGTTAAGGCTCTTGGGTTCTCTGATGCGTGCGTAGAACCAACAAAAAGTATAGTGATCAAAGCATACGATGACGAGGAACGCTCTTCACGGGGTGTTATCTCTCTCCCTATCAGAGTGGGACCGGTCATCGTAGACACAACCTGCCAGGTCCTGGATTTGGAACTACCATATAACATCTTACTTGGCCATCCATGGATTCACGCTTTAAAAGCCGTTCCGTCTACATACCACCAATGCCTGAAGTTTCCATTTGACGGCACAGAAGTAACCATATACGGAGACCCCGACCCTTTCTAATATTGTACCAACTTAAGGGGTATCTCTGAGAACTGAGTACCTATTAACCGAGAAGCACTTGGCTCCTCGTCATCCAAGTATCTCGACCCTTCCACACTCACGTCATCTTCCACATCCACTCCATCCACGTCTTTCGCCAGCCCTAAGACTGAATCAACTGTCAAAATCCAGGACCTCGGCTGCGGAGAGTTCAAACTAAATACAACATACAACATAACTACAATACCCACTTCTCCAAAGATATATGGTCGCCCATGTTTCAGAATGGAACCTCGAGAAACTTTCAAAGTTCCACCGAATACAATCTTTTTCAAGTGGGGAGACATGAGTGATGAAGACCTTGCTAACATCACATGATGGATCTATAAGGATACTGTCACATTACCTCCATTACCAGTTCAAAGATATGGCAAAGGTTACAACATCATGAAGGCTAAAGGCTACGATGGTACTAGTGGTCTTGGAAAAAATAAAACTGGTCGGAGGGAACCCATAGAAACTTTTCAAACTCTGAAGTATCTTGGATTAGGGTTTGGATCACTCGATAGTGACGATCGACGTACCTCTAGACTTTCAAATGAGTGAGTACATGCTTCCGATAGTGTCGAGACTACTAGGGAAACCCTCACCGAAACAGACTCCCATGAGTGGGAATTTGGCTTAGAACGATCCCTCAGTGACTGTTGTCTAGATGATTTGTTTGTCGAACCAAGGGAACTAACCTTTGAACAACGGTTTTGGCAAACATTCAAAATTGAACAGACACCAAACAGTCAAAGTCCTACTACCTCCTCCCATGCCGTACAACACTCGTCATCTAAACCCCATCAGTCCAATCAGTCCGGAGTGTCAGACGACATTGATAACTAGGACTCTAAAACCTTCACTCCTTATTACGACAATGAATATGACACTAGTAAAGGAGAATACTGGATAGAGTCCGATGTAGAGTTGGATGATGATAACCTCATCTACAACATCACATAATCCATCTGCATGCTATCTACATCCTCACCCCAATTCACTAGCCTTGACGATGGCATCTCCTTAGTTTACCCTGAATTAGTCGATTGGGACCAACAAGGACCACCAGTTCTGGACACATTTCAGAATGATGAGGCAATTGCCGAATTCATGGGATTACGGGAAGGCATACCTAGTGGGGACCACAAATCAGGATTTTCCATTGATTTAGACTGCACAACATACTTCGGCGAGACTGTTCAGTCCTCTAGTCGCAAAAGTAAAAATAAAGTAAAAAATGAAACATCTCTAGGTGAAAATCGAAAGGCACCTCTTGACGATAAAATAGTAAAAATAAAGGATGAATCTGCGGGTGAAAACCTCTCTGAGGCGCCTAAAGATGGAGGATTGGACTTTCTCCCTGTGCAATAGGAGAAATCGGCCATGCTTATTGAGGACACAATAGGGGATAACATTTCAATTGCAAATGACCCCAAGATGATCCTATTTTCCGCATCATTGACTGATGAAGAGAAGCCAGAATTTCATAAATTCTTTGCAGAACGGAAAATCAACTTTGCATGGTCCTACGCGGACATGCCAGGATTGGACCCCAAACTGGTTCTGCATCATCTGCCACTATTACCCAATGCTAAACCAGTCAAGCAGAAGTTGCACAAAATGCACCCTCAAGTTGCTCTATTGGTCAAGGCGAGTTAAAGAAATTACTGGATGCCGGATTCATAAGGTCTATAGATTATGCTGAATGGATTTCCAATCTAGTGCCGGTGACAAAGCCAAATGGGCTGATTCGGGTATGTACAGACTTTCGGGATCTAAACAAAGCATGTCCAAAGGATGACTTTCCTTTGCCCAACATTGACATCATAGTTGACCTAACTGCAGGACATGAGATGCTATCCCTCATGGATGGTTTCTCCGGCTATAATCAAATCTGCATTGCTCCTGAGGATCAGCACAAAACAACATTTACTTGCCCATGGGGTACATACTGTTGGAACGTCATGCCATTTGGTCTCAAAAATGCAGGTGCCACATATCAAAGGGCTATGACCACGATCTTCCATGACATGATGCACAATATAATGGAAGATTATGTAGACGACCTGTTGGCCAAATCAGCAACTAGGAAAGATCATTTGAAGGTACTCGACAAAATTTTCAAGAGACTTGAAGAGTACAAAGTTCGGCTAAACCCTAAGAAGTGTGTTTTTGGGGTCATGTCAGGTAAACTATTGGGGTACCTAGTTTCCCGAAGAGGCATAGAGGTTGATCCAGCAAAGGTCAAAGCAATCATAGACATGCCTGGCCCGGAGGATCGGTGAACTCAGAACTTCTGCAAGGCAGTACAATCTATTCGCCGTTTCATAGCCCAATTGGCAGATAAGTGCCACCCATTCCAATACCTGTTGTGCAAAGGTGTCCCCTTTGTATGGACGGATAAATGTCAAGAGGCCTTCCAGCAAATAAAAGATTACCTGCTATCAACACCAGTCCTCATGCCGCCCATTCATGGAAAGCCATTGATTCTATACATCTCGACTACTAGTTCAGCATTGGGGGCATTGCTGGCCCAAAATGATCATGAAGGAAAAGAAAGAGCAATCTATTACATCAGCCGCACACTGATAGGCTATGAGTTGAATTACACATACATTGAACGTGCATGCCTCACTGTTTTCTTTGCATCCCAAAAACTAAGACACTATATGCTCAGTCATCAGACACAACTGGTTGCCAAGATTGATCCATTGAAATATCTACTAAGTCGAGCAGCATTAACAGGCCGGTTGGCAAAATGGGTCATGATACTAAGCGAGTATGACATACAATATGTTGAGCGTAAGGCAATAAAAGGGCAAGTAATAGCAGATCAACTAGCAGATGCACCGATCCAAGCCACTCATCCATTAGTAACTAATTTTCCTGATGAGTCCATTTTTCATGTAGAACCGACAACACCATGGAAGCTATATTTTTATGGGTCTCATACTGGTCATGGCTCAGGCGCTGGAATCTTGTTTATCACACCACAGGGGGATTCAATTCCTAAGTCATTCAGGATCGCTTTCCCTTGTACAAATAACATTGCCGAATATGAAGCACTAGTCACAGGTCTCAAGTTGGCAATCAAATGGAAAATTCAGACATTGCTTGTATTTGAGGATTCCCAGCTCGTGATCAACCAAGTGAATGATGACTATGAAACAAAAGATGAGAAGTTGCTTCCCTACAAGAGGATGGTGGATAGTTTCTTGACATACTTTCAATCGATTTCTTTTGAACAAATCCCCAGGGTACAGAATAAGGTAGCTGATGCAATGGCTACTATCAGTTCTCTCTTGGACATCCCTAAAAATGTGCCACAATTTGAGTTCATAGTAGAACAGCTTTTGATACCGGCATATGATATTCCAAAGTCAGAAATGGTGTGTGAACTTGTTGGTCCCAACTCTCCTTGGTATCAGGACATTTATTACTACCTAAAATCCCAAACCCTTCCACTGAACCTGTCCAATAACCAAAGAAAGTCCTTCATTAGAAAAGCTGCAAGGTATGCCATTGTCAGTGACACCCTATACCGCCATAGTTTTGACGATACCCTCGTTAGATGTCTTAACACTGATGAAGCATGTACGACCTTACGAGAAGTACATGACGGTATATGCGGATCTCATTCGAGTGGTCCTACGCTGGCTAAGAAACTAATGAGACTTGGGTATTATTGGCCGACAATGGAAAAAGATGCAATTGAATATGTCAGGACTTGTTGCAAATGTCAAATACACAGTGACTTGGTCCATGCTCCAGCACAGGAACTCTGGCCGATCACTTCTCCTTGGCCCTTCGCTCAATGGGGACTCGACCTCGTGGGTAAGATTCATCCAACCTCATCCAACGGCCATAAATTCATTATTACTGCCACTGAGTATTTCACAAAGTGGATTGAAGCCATCCCATTGACATACATTACTGGCAAACAAATATCAAAGTTCATCCTCAACTACATCATTTGCCGGTATAGCCTTCCACAGTCCATCATCACTGACAACGGACGTTCATTTAAAAACCAAGACGTACGTGAGTTATGTGAGCGATTCCATATCCAACACCACTTTTCATCTCCATACTACCCACAAGGAAATGGCCAAGCTGAGGCGTCCAATAAAACCATTGTTAAAATCTTAAAAAAGACTGTCAATGACGCTGGCCGCGACTGGCACATACAACTTAACCCTGCTCTGTGGGCTTACCGAACTAGCATTCGTACACCTACAGGAGCTACCCCATTTTCCCTAGTCTTTGGCGCTGAAGCCATCTTACCCATTGAGGTCGAAATTCCTTCGCTACGAGTCTCCTTGAAGGGTCTAACTAATGAAGAGGAGTACCGACAATCACGCTTGCACGAGCTAGAAATACTGGAAGAAAGAAGAAAAAACTCACTGAATCATCTCCAAGCATACCAGAACCGCCTTTGTCGCAACTACAATAAAAATGTTATGGTCAGAAGGTTTGACATTGGCGACCTAGTTCTCATGCAAAACCCCAAGAACCAAGCAGACATAGAAAAGTCGGGAAAGTTTGAACCAAACTGGCTGGGTCCATACATTATCATATCTTCTTTTGGTTCTGGGGCATATCAATTGGAAACTCTAGATGGGGAACAGTTGACAGAATCCATCAATAGTTTACATCTCTGAAAGTTCTACGCATAGCATCAGAGGATGGAGCTAAAAGCCCTAAAATACAAAAAAAAATTGAAAAATGATAAAAATCGTCACCCTAATGAAAACCTGGCAAACAGGCATCTTGGTGGCACCAAAAAAATAAATAATATATATATATATATATAAAAAAAAAAAAAAAAAAATCAAAAAAATCATGAAAATAGTAAAGATAAAAATGATTCGTTCAATAGTGAAAACCTGGCAAACAAGCACTTTGGATAAGTACCATGGTGAAAACCTGGCAAACAAGCGCCATGCATAATCAATCATTGCTCTGCCATCTACTGTCACTTTGTCTAATTTGGCCTAGGATGAAAGGTATTTCTGCCATTATTCAGCAAATCGCCATCACATCCTACCCTACCTGTCATAGTAGATAAATGATTGGCATCAAGTCCTAATGACTGTCCATCTAGCAAGTCAGCAGCATCCCGTCCATATTCCTTACAAATGGCTAAGTCTTAGACCTGACTAGGGGCAAAATGTTTATCATGCAATGGCAGTGGATGTCACATATGATCACAAAAACATCATAAAAAGTCCTAAAAAAGACAAAAACATCATAAAAAGTCTTGAAAAAAGACAAAAACATCATAAAAAGTCCTAAAAAAAGACAAAAACATCGCAAAATGTCCTGAACAAAGACCAAAAACATCGCAAAATGTCCTGAAAAAAGACCTAAAAATCGTAAAATGTCCTGGAAAAAAAACCGCAAAAAAAGAACATCAGACTGCTCGAAGAGCACAAACACAGGGTCATCTCTTGTCAAAGCCAATCAAATCAATCAGTCCTTGTCATCTGTCTAAACTACGCTGTCTCTGCGCATTTGCTACGTACGCAAGACTCATATTTGAGTCCCCAAGACATTAGGTCAGTCCTTTTAGGTTTGTCAAAATAAAATCATGACTCAATCTTTTGTCATCAAAATAATGTCATTGGTCATGTCGAACTACGAGGTCTCTGAGTGTATGACATAGGCAAGGCCATCTATCGATGAGCCCCCGAGGCCGCACTAGGTCAGTCCATTAGGGTTCATGGCACTACACTTGCACACATGCCAAAAGTCTTCAATCATTTTCCACATGGGAAAACTCCTAAACCAAAGTAAAACAATCATTTATTCAGCATGGCAATCTCATCGGCACATCATGCATATCATCAAGGCAATATCGGCATATACTCAAACACAAGTCAAACTCAGGCAAATGCAAGTCAAATCATCATAAACCGGTCAAACTATCAAATTTTGGTTAGTCTTCAGATGAGTCCTTCTGGACAATAACCTCTGTCATTTACGCCTTAGGATGTGTCCTTCCTAGGCGTCGTCATCGTCATTCGACATTTTGAGTGATCCTCTTGACATCTAAAGATCACTCTTCATGACATCAGTATTCTTTAGATGTGTCCTTCTGAAGAACCAACTCTGTCATTTATGCCTTAGGATATGTCCTTCCTAGGCATCGTCATTATTTTGAGGGACCCCTTACGACCATTAGGGATCAAATCCTCTAGTCATCGACATTATTCAGGATGTGTCCTTCCTGAATTCACCAAGTCTCAACATTTTCCAAGGTCAATCAAAACTTTTAACATTTCGACATCTCGACATTATCAAACATGGCATCTTGGCATCAGAACAGTGGATATCCAGACGCACTTGGCAAACACTTGACAGTTGTCTTTTGATCTTTTATCATGTTATTAGTTTTTCAGCGAGATCCCACTAAGCAGGATTTAAAGAAGCAGCGACATAGCATGACAATTGACACACATGACTACTAGCTTCTCAGCGAGGTCCTGATTCTGGAATTTAGAAAAGCAACGACATATTATGATAGGGACTTTATTTTTATATTTTGGCAATCATGTCACTAGATTCTCAAGGATGTCCTGGAAATCGGATTTAGAGAAGCAACGACGTTTCATGATCTGTCCTTGTCTTTTTCTGCTTGTGGTTGATTATGACAAAAAGACTGAGGCAATCACACTCTTAGTATGAGTCATGATCATCCTTGTCTGTGACTATTTGTCTTACGTAATGGTACGACCTTGCACACCTTGATCTATGTCATATCATGGTGTTTCTTGGCCATTACAATAGTCTGCCCAATGATGATTAAGAGCAATAAATACTAATGTCCTATGGTAAAGTTTTGAAGGATTTGGTCTAGGAATTAACATGCATTTTCATTAGTCTGGTCATCTTCTCTTCTTTGATCTAGTCATCTTGTCTCATCAGTCTCGTCATCTTCTCTCGTCCATCCCACGATGATATCCTGTGACATCCAAAAACATAAGTACATACATGATCATATACACTGCATTAGGCCCATACATATATCATACATGGCATTAAATCATATACATAATCACAAGCATTGCATTAACATAATCATCGACATTGCATCTTTTACATAAATACATCATGCACATCATTAATATAATCATATAAATAAGCATTGCATCATCGTGGTATCAAAATCACAAATAGGCATCATAGGACATACATGGCATCATAAAGTAAGCATCATACATGTCATAATACATAAAGCAAAGAGCATCACATAACACATGTAGGCCACATCAAAACTGCATCATCATATACTATCATCTCAAAAAGGTACAATGTCACAGGATAAAGTCATGGGATATCCCAAAAATGGAGCTCGCAGGCTCAAACAATATACATAGTGTGTCATAATACAAGTATACCCCTAGGGTAGGCTCTCATCACCCCCTCGAGGCGAAGAATGTGGTGGCTGTGACTCTGAAATGAACGCTGAAACAATAGGTGGTCCTGTAGCAGCCTCTGTCTGTGAAACTGATGGAACTGCGAGTGAAGGTATCATCCTGATGGTGGCAAACATCTGTGAGGTCACTGCTGCTGGACTCTGAGAGGTAGACAGATCTATCACTGGCGGCTGATCCTGTACTGACCTCTACGCTGAAACTGTCACAACCTCTGCCTGTGCCACTGATGGAGCCGCAAAGGACGGTGCCATCTCAACTGTAATGGACATCTGGGATGTCACTGCTGCCTGACTCTGACCAATAGATGGGTCACCAACTGGTGGCTGCACCTGTGCTAATCTCTGTACTGAACCAGTCGACCTAGGACTAGGAGTATGTCGGCGCGAGTGATGTGACCTGTGCCCTGAAGTGTGCCCTGTCGAGGTAGACCCTCCGACACTAGTATGACTCCTCGTACCACTACCACTGCCTGACCTATGTCCACTGCCTATCCTCGACTGTGACCGGGATAAGGTAGGATCCCGTCACTTTGGTGGCACTGCCTGCTCATACAGAGTCCTGTACTGCCCCAGTCTCATGCTAACCTTGGCCAACTCCCGGGCCATATCCCCCATGGGTCCTGAACATAAAGCCGCGAACTCTGTACACCACTGGGCTGCATGCTGCTGGCAGATCACCGCCTGATCCTGCTCTACACGGGCTACCTCCAGTGCTGACTGTAACGACCTGACCTATGCCAAGCTGGCATCCAATCTCTGCTGAAGGTCTAACACCCTCTGATCTGCTGTGGCATCTGGCGGCAACCCTGAGGTGGATGGTATCTCCTCCTCTCCCTCCACCATCTGCCATCGGAGTAGTCTCTCAGCCTCATCTATGGCATCGTCCTCCTCATCATCGTCATCGGCCTCTGTCTCCTCCTGGCCTGCCACCTCCACCTCCTCATCCTGCCCTCCCACATCCACCTCCTTATCTTGCCCTCCCACGTCCATCTCCTCCTCCTGTCCTCTCACCTCCTCCTCCTCCTGTCCTCTAACCTCCTCCTCCTGTCCTCTAACCTCTGCCTCCTCTTGCTTCTCCTCCTCATGCCTCTCCGCCTTCACCTCCCCCGCATGCCTCTCCTCCCGCCTCTCCTCACCCTCTCCCTCTTGTCTGGGCTGCTCCTCTCTCTCTCCCTCCTCACCAACCTTGGGGATGGCATCTGAGGCTACCCTCGCTATGCGCTGTCGCACCCTCCGGCCCTACGCCTGACCATCTTGCCTCCATCTTCGGCCGTCTCCACCATCATCTCCTCCCCTACCTCCGTCTCCACCCATGCCTCCATCGCTGCCTCCGTCTCCACCCCTGCCTCCATCTCTGCCTCCGCCTCCCTCCATCTCGTCCCTGCCTCTGCCTCTCCCTCTACCTCCATCTCTGCCTCGGCCACATGTTTGGCTCGTGGCACCCAGGGAATAACTGATCGCCTGTCCACAGGTGCTGGCCCATTTGGATCCGTCAAAGGCACTGGTCTGCATGCCTGCCACCATATATCATATGCCGGAGTCGTACCAGGATCCACTGCTCCTCCTCTCCAGCCCCAGGTCTGGGCTACTAGCCCGTCTATCTGCTGCTCAGCAAATGCCACTGGGATGGCTGGCCCCATGCCACTCTCTGGAAGATCTAGCATACTCCGCATCCCCACGGGTCTCTGCGTATGGCCTGCCTGTGGGAGGTACATCTTGATAATCAATGTCTGCATTGTCCGCCATCCCTTGATCACCATGTCTGGCCTCTTGTAGTGCATAGTAGTAAGAGTAGGGAATCCCATCCTAGCTGCGGTCTGTCAATGGGAGGGCGGAAGATGGCAATGTGCTCCCACGCTCAGATCATCATCAAAGTGGTACCGTAGGAGATACTCTCTCCTCTCCGGTATGCGACATCATGAAGCTGATGGTAAAGCATCCCTAGCAAACAGGGACCCCACGCATAAACTGTCCTATCCCGTCTCATGCCAACTAGGACGTCTCCCCAACCAATCGGAAAGCCATGTCCTCGCCGATCGGGAATCAAGATACCTGTAATCATCGTCCCTAAGAATGCATCAAACCGCCCGTAGTGCTCCGCCAGGAACTCCCATCGGATCTCATACCCCTGGATACCCAGTCTAGCACCCTGATCTCAATAATAGGCACGGAAGGTTTGCTCACCATGCCGCAGATCATAGACGATCTGCTCCCCTCGAATAGGAACTCAAAGAATCTGGTAGATGTCCTCCAGGGTAATGGTGGCCTCACCTGTCGGCAGGTGGAAGGAACAGGTCTCATAATGCCATCGCTCACAAAGTGCGGTCAGCAGACCCCTGTTCGCACGAATGGCGGGCATGAATGTAGCATAAAATAAACACAAACGCATCAATCATCACCGCTCTCGCGGGCCCAACTGATCAGCAAACCGAAAGGTGGTCGGTCTGGTCTCTCTCGTATAAATAGGGGCAAGCTGTCTTGCAAAAAGATGAACACTGCATTAGCACTTTTTGGACAATTGTCAACATCATAAAAAGCAACTAAGGTCACGCAAACATCAAAACAAGTTTTATTAAAGAAATAGGCAAGTGCGTCGCAACCAAGCAATTGCATCGCGAGGTTACAACTGCGTTGTTCAAAGCATCAGATGTGTCTCAATATATCAATTGCATCTCGATATCACATTTGCGTCACGAAAATTTTTGAATGCGTTGCAACATGGCAAATGCGGCACGACAAAACAATTGCATCATTCAAAACCACGATTGCATCGCAAAATAACGATTGCGGCATTCCAATGGTCAAATGCAACTTGATAAGTCATTTGCATCGCACGAATTGTCAAATGCGGCGCAAACCACCAGTGCACCCGAGTTTGTTTGAGCACTTGCGTCGCGACGCATCAAATGCGTTGAATGCGAAGGCGATTGTGGCTTACGCGAACGCATATGTGTCGTGGCGCAGACGTTGACTATCCTAAAAAACATCAAATGGCACGCAAAACAATAAAATGACAAAGTGAGTTTAAGGTACATACTGCCGGCTCTGAGCCCTCTGGCCGTCTGAAAGTCCTCACGATCTCCCCGCGGTGCTCTGACACTGGAATAACCATCCTCGTTGCTGCGCCTTTCGCTCTGAGCTCTCAAATTTTGCAAGGTAAATAGTAAAAGTGAATTGACTTTTACCCCTTTGTCAACCTATTTATAAGGTCAAAATGACATTTTTCAAACCAGGTCAATACTGGAGGCTCATTTGAACACCTTTGACTTCCTCGTAAGTTGATTTAAACATGACAGAATCCTAAACCGACTGTGCCGTTGTTTTTCTGGTCATCAAATTGATTTATCGGGACCCTTTGCAAAATTTTTTGGCGTCGACCCAAAATTTGAAAATTTCCCGAGGGGGCAATGATACTCCGTACCTTCGCTGGGGCATATTCTTGGCTTATTTTCTTTGTCACAATGCGACAAGCGACATTATGACAAAGAGGGGCAAAATGTAGACACCTAAAAATGACCTAGGCCTACAAGCTTCATTTTTACCACTTTCGTCCTAGCATAATTAAGACATTTAATTATGTCCTTGGTCCACATTCGACTATTGATTAAATAATTTGTAATTATTTAATTAATTCATGTCACTTATTCTTCATGATTATTAAATAAATAAATTTTATTTATTTATTAAATACGTCATTAACTGTCTAAGTCTTTCTTTAATTAAATAAATTTCTTAATTTGTTTAATTCCCCCTTCTGCATTTCATTCTTATTGATTATTAAATAAATGAATTACATTTATTTATTTAATACGTCACTGATTGTCTTAATTAAATAAATGGATTTATTTATTTAATTAATTGGTCTTATCTTCTAAATTAAATAATTAAATTTAATTATTTAATTGTCAAAATTAACATTCTTCTCATTTTAAATAAATTAAATTATTTAAAATGTCATGTCAATCCTAACTGTCAGTCCCTTTTGATAAATAATCTGAAAAAGATTATTTATTATATCTTAAAATCCATAATTTGAATTATTTTAATTCAAATTAGTAATTAATCTTCCAAAAATCAAGTAATCGGGCAGATTCTTGATTTTCCAAATCTTATCTTCAGTCTGAATCTTATCTCTTTGATTTTTCAAAATCTTGCAAATCAGTCAATCTTATCTTCTTGATTTTTTGAAAATCTTTATTTTCCTAATTAATTTGTCTCATTTATTCTCCACCGTCGGTCCGATTTTATTTTGACCGTTCGATTAAGGATTTTGCCCTAACCCTAATTAGGGATTCTTAGGTGTAATCTGGATCGTTCATTTCATTAATTTATCTCGTCCGTCCATTTGAAATGGCATTTTCTATAAAATGCCATCTTCTTCTCATTTTTCATAACACGCACACATGCTGACATTTTGCATAGTTATTATAGGCATTTATTTACTTTCACATTTATTGTCATAGGAAATTTTAGTATTTAATATAGTCATTTGATCAACTTTGGCATTTGTTTTAGGCATAGACATAAGCTTTTAGACATAGGCATTTAGACATATCAAATCCTGTAAGACTTGTTGTAGGACTTAAGCATTTCCAGATTGCTCGAACGACGAATCTGAGGGAAACATTATCCAGCAAGTAAGAAGGTGCTACGAAAATGAATCATGGAGACTTCGGCGATCAGGTATAATCGTTCTTTCATGTATTTCCATTGTGTTTTGTAGCTACTTTGGGTTTTTTTTGTCATTTTGCTTTCAATTCAATTGATCTAACCTAAAACCTAGAAAATACCCTCAGTTACACTTTCAAATTTAGAGATTAAGATATTAATACCCAAAATAATATCCCTTAAGTTCCAACCAAGCAAATGGCTCAGATTAATAGAGTCTATCACATTTTTAGAATCCCCTTCAATCTCCAAATTCTTAATTCCTAGAGTGATAGAAATCTCAACACCCTTAAGCAGCGCATGAGACTCTACCACCATAGAAGAGTGGATACCTATACCACTAGCATACCTAGCAACCATATTGCCCTGACAGTCTCTTATATCACCACCTATAATGGTTGGACCAAGGTTCCCCTTAGTCGCGCCATCAAAATTTAGTTTAAACCAACCTTCAATCGAATGTTTCCATATAGTGTTTTTCCTATCAAGATATTTGGAGTTGTCAAAGGAATCAATACCAAGCTCAATTTTTCAGGATTTAGTCATCTTGATCTCCCAACCAGTTGGGTTTGCATCCAATTATTTCCACTTTAGTAAAGAGAGACTTTCTAAGATAAGTCTCGACCTGCAACCAAACACTTCCTTCAGACTCTCATCAATATCCCATTACACTCTATTGTTCCGTTCCTTCCAAATGCACTAGCAGATGATAGGGGGAATTTTCCTCCAAATTTCCAAGGGAAGGGGGTGTTAGAAAGGACCATTCCACCCCTCCACAAAGGAAATCAAATCTTTATTCAAGGTCCAGTGTGTCTTTAACTTTTGGAAAACAAGGTCCCAAACACCAATATCAAATGGACAATGCAGAAGCATATGATCCACAATTTCTTCGTTGTCTTTGCATAACAAGCACTTGTTCAAGATTTGGAATCGCCTCTTTCTTAGATTATATTGGGTTAGGATCCTATTGTGGTAAGTTTTCTACCAAAAGAAATTTATTTTAGGAATCAGGTGACATTTCCAAACCTTCTTCCATAACTTACTCTATAGGACCTTGTTCGACAACAAACTGTAAGTTGTCCTAACAGTCAAGTCCCCCTTACTATCCAAGGCCCAAAAGAAATCATCTTCAATATCTGATAGAGTTAATCTAAATTGAGAGAGTAAGACCTATAAGCAAGATTCTAGACATTTCAAGTTAGGGGAAAAAGGCCATAGGCGTCAATATCTTTCCAACAACTAGCACCCTGTAAACCATATATGTAATCATCCACATACCTACCAAAGAACCGAGAAGCAAGTTCCGTCAAATTTTCAAACTCTGAACCAACCAAGGGGGAATCTAAGAGCCAAGAATCTTCCTAGAATCAGATCTTACTACCTTTTCTAAGCTTCCATCTTAGACCAGACATCAACAAATTCTTCATTTTGCAAATACTACTCCAAGCAAGAGACCCACGAGGATGATCATTCTCCATACATTTGATTAGAGGACAGTTGTTCAGGTATTTTTCTTTCATTATTCTGCACCAGTCCTTTTATCTCTTAACTAGTCCCACCCCACTTTAGCAAGTAAATCCTTATTGGACACAAGGATTTTCTTGATGCCTAGCCCCCCCTCAATCTTGGGAATGAAAACTTTCTGCCTGCTAACCAATGACATATTCTTTTTATCTTTTGTACCTGACCATAGAAAGACTCTATGGATCTTCTCAAACTTCTCAACAATGTAATTGGGAATTTTGAACATGGACAAAAAATAAATAGGAATACCTTGGAGAGCAGTAGTGAGGAGCTACAGTTTGCCTGCATGACTCGAGAGAGATCCTTTCCATCTAGCAAGCTTTCTCTGAATTCTTTCAAGAACATAGTTCCAAAAGTTGGGAGTAACTTCCTTACTAGTAATGGGAAGGCCAAGGTAGACTGAAGGAAGAGTGGCACTCACACATCCTAACACTGTAGTCACACCATCTTGCAGACCAAGAGTGTAGTGAAAGAAATAGATCATACTTTTATTATAATTGATGCATTGACTAGAATAGGCCGCATATAGATTGAGGCAACCTTTCCACTTCCTAGCTTCACCCACCAAAGCTTTTCCAAAAAGCATAGTGTCATCCATGAATTGTTGAATAGCAATAGGATCATGGGTGGAGGCTAATTTAACACCCTTGATGGAGCCCTCTAACAACATACTCACCACATTCTTGCTCAACACTTCAACCACCATAATGAATAAATAAGGGGAAAGGGGGTCTCCTTGTTTGATTCCTCTCCCAACCTTAAAGAACCCTTGGGACACTCCATTGACCAAAACATAGTACTTCACCATGGAGACACATTCCATAATGATATTGGTAACTTTTTGATTAAAGAAAAACTTAACAAGGACTTTGGGGAGGAAGTTCCAAAGGACCTTATCATAGGCTTTGGAAATATCGAGCTTTAAAGCCATTCTAGGGTTGTTACACCAATCCATAGAATGTAGGGTTTCATGGGTGGATAAAGTAGCATCCAAAATATGGTGGCCAGGTACAAAACCTTTTTTACTAGGACTAATCATTTTCTCCAAGAGGCGTTTTAGTTGGTTTAGTAAAATTTTGGAGAAGACCTTATAAACAGTATTGGAAAGACTAATAGGATGAAAATTAGACATGGTCAGAGGGTCCTCATATTTTGGGACCAAAGCAATGAAGGTGTGGTTCAGCTATTTGAGCAATTTACCAGAGTTAAGGAAATCCCTAGTAGCAAGGGTAAGATCCTCCCCCACAATCTCCTAAAAGGTTTGGAAGAAAGTCAGGGGGAAACTGTTGGGCCCAAGAGCTTTAAAGGCTCCCATACTAAACATAACAAATCTAACCTCCTCAAAAGAATCCGCCCTCAAAATAGAAACATTATCCCAATGCCCAATAGGAGTAGGGAGAGGTTCCAACAACAAATCCACCAATCCAAGGGCCAGATCCTCTAAAGGAAGTGAGTAAGCTTGTTGAAAGTGATTAGTAGCTAAAAGACCAATTTGAATGAGATTAGTAACTTCATCCCCAACCTCATTTTTTAGTATTTTTATCTGATTCCTTTTTCTATGTTTAATAGCAAAAACATGGAAGAAAGATGTGTTCCGGTCCCCCTCAGCAAGCCACTATATTTTGGACTTTTGCTTCCAAAAAACCTCTTATTTCTTTAAAATTTTCCCCCATTCCAAACACTCCACCTTATCCTATTGGCTCATCAGAATGTTGTTATCACCATCTTCCATTCTTTTTTGTAACTCACCAAGTTTTTTTGCCACAACCCATTTTTGATGGAACACATCACCAAATACGCACTTATTCCACCCTTTAACCATATGTTTGACATGTTTAAGTCTTTGAGAGAGTCTGAACATAGGGGAGCCATGCACTAGAATGTTCCACCAGGTAGCAACCTTGTTCAAGAAGTCCGAATGGGAATTCCACATGATTTCAAACTGAAATGGGAATAGAACAACAACAAAGTGGTTAGTTGGGAGTAACAACAGAGGATTGTGGTATGAGCTTTTTCTAGGGAGAGCCAAAAAATTAGCATTAAAAAGAGCATTCCAATTGGGGGAAAAAAGGAATTTATCAAGGTGGAACTGGATCAGATCAACTGCAAGGCATTGATTAGACTGGGTAAATGACTGGCCCTGTAGACAAATATCAACCAAACTAGTACAATTCAAAAAGTCGGCCAGATTAGACATACTATTAGAATAAGTAGTCATATCCCCACTCTTCTCTAATGGGTAAAGGGGAGAGTTAAAATACCCTACCACCATCCAACGACCATCCTTGGTAGCCAACTTCTAGTTAGAAATCTCTAGCCAAAAGGATTTCCTCACATTCCTAATATTGGGAGCATAAACATTTATCAAGAATCAAGAACCCCCAACATTGGAGAACTTTATGCCTAGGCAATTCCTGCATTGGAACAATTCAGATCCAAAGAACTGATTGGGAATCCATAGCACCGCCAAACCACCAGATGCCCCATTAGTATCACTACAAGCAAAGAGAGTGTTTGGCCAAATAAAATTGGAAATGGGATCAATTTTTTTTTCATCTTAGTTTCTTGAAGGAGTAATATATCTACCTTATACATTCCAAAACATAATTCTTCATGGCCAGTTGCTTTTGGGGGCTATTTAACCCTCTCACATTCCAAGATGGGACTTTCATTTAGAATTTTTCTTTGAGGACATTTCTAATGTCCTCTATTTACCTATCGTGATTTATTTTATTGTCTCTCTGAGCTTGTTCATTTGCTGGTTAGGTTTACCTAGCTTGGAGTCACCACCCACATCCACTTTCTTTTGTTTACCCTTCTTCTTAGGAGTTGAACAGAACTCTTCTTCCACATTTTACACTTGAGGTACAACTATCTCCTCCACCTTTCCAGGACAGGGTGAAACAATCTTCTCAACTTCATCATGGATTTCACCATCCTCCATGCCTTTTGGGGAGAGAGGTAACTCTGAAGAAACACTAGATTATTGAGCACTACTGGGATGAGAATCATTGGGTCCCAAAGTAGAACCTGAGGGAACCAAGTCTGAAGACATCAATGGGATCACAGGGTCATCAAACACAGGCTTAGTTGAGGACTCAATAATCTTAAGAAAATCCTATTCAAAGGGGAAGCCATCCAAGGGGATCTCCACTTAAGGAGCATTGTGACAAGGGTCATGCCTAATTGAGGATTTTCAATCCATGATAAGGTGGCCCAATTTAGCACATTAATGATAGTATATCACAACATTCTCATACAAAATAGGTTGAACCCAAGATCCAAAGATAGAACAAAGCTTCACAAAATTGTGTAGGGTCTTATTGACATTGAAATTAACACAAAAGTGAGCAAATACTAACCTGGACATGGATTTAGTGATGAAGTCTGAGGTGATGAATTGGCCCAAAGAATCCTCGATGCACTAAAAGATAGAGTCATCCTAGTACTCCAAAGGAAAACCGAGGAGTCGAATCCAAATAGGAGCCGAATTATAGAGATTGACATCAAAATTGAAACCTGACTTCCAATGGCATAAGGACAACCCATTTTTCCCATAGAACCAAGGGCCTGATGATAGCACAAAGAACAAATCATCCTCAACCATAAAATTGAAGAGAAAAAGGCTACCTACCATGGTGCAAACACCAACACTATCCTTCAAGCGCCACTTCGCAGCAACCCACCTTCGAACCATATCCATAGAGGGCTGGAAAGAGAGAAACTTACCCACCACTGCCAACTCAATGGATGAAGCTATCTTGTAGCCAATAGCTTCAACAATGGGGAACTTGTTACCTAAGACATAAATCTCTATAGTAGGACAATGGAGAGAACCCACAAGAGATAGACATTTGTTAGTTAGTACGTCTTTCCAACCCTTAGATAATGGGGTAACAAGGATCACTGGCATGTCAATATCAGGCAAGATTGGAATCACGGGATCCCCAAAAGTAGACAACACATGGGAGGGCCCCAAAGACAACACCACATGTGTTGAAGGGATAATCTGGGTTGAAGGGGATAGAGGTGGGGGACCAATGGGTACCCCTGATGCACCGTCAACCATGTCCATAGTCAATTCAAAATCGAGGAGTAGGAGAAAAAAGTGGGAAGTTTTTTAATTAGAGCATACAAAGCTATTACTATGGGTACTTATAACTAAATAATCTGACTAGTTCACTATCAAGAAATGAATTTTGTAACTAACCAATACTGCTAACTTGATTAATTTGACTTACTCTTGAGGAAAATACATGAAAACAAGTAAAGCATGAATATAAGACAAGATCTTATTCACATTCACCACATGAAGAATTTGATTAAGACATATATAATCATGAAAATAACTACTATAATAGAAATACATGTACATAAAAAAAAGTGGGGAAAATTTACCTTGAGTGGCCCTTGCTCAAGTGACTGTTTCCATAGGATAAACTCAAATCTAGCTCCTCAAACTAATTCAACATAAAAATGACTAAAAATATCTTCATTGCATAACTCATGATATCACAATCCAATAAGATTGTTTTAGAATATCTTATACATAAGACCATGATTGGAAAACAAAAAATTTCCCGTGAAAAAACATTTAAACTAATTGAACATATTTTTCTATTTCACCCACTAACTAACTCGACCATTGAACCATTCAAATAGGTACAAGGAGTCTTATTAGAAAAAGGACTAAAAAGAAAAATCATAAATCACCACTCCCTAAAAAATAGAGTGTGATAAAGTCTAAGTAACTAAAACATAACTAAAAGGGTAGAAGAATTGGAATAGGATTGTAACTCTTCTACAACAGTTTAAAAATGAAACATAGACTATGGAAATAGTCACGAACTAAATTCTCAATCATGACATAATTATTCTCCTCCAATAGTCTTATTAAATGATGTGACGACTCACAACAATCCTCATAAATAGACACCTCCAATTATGCAATTGTTGCATTCTTCTAACTTCCTCTACATCACTATCTAAAAATCCCTTTGGTTGCAGGTTGTGCCTCATAATTGTTGATGTTACAGTCTGCTTGCTTTGGCTCCTTGGTTGTAAATATTTAGTTCACACAACATATACAAAATACTAATAACCATATCTTAAGCATATATATTCATTGCATTTCATACATATTCACATATCAACCATGCAATAACTATCATATTGTAATCATATTTCCATAGACTTAAACTAGGTCCAAGTTTGCATAATAATCATAAAAGATAGAAAATTTCCACAGATGCGTAGGAAATAAGTATTTGGAGATGTCTAAATGCATGTATCGAGATAAAAAAAAAACTAACTAATAGTTGGCCTCATCATTCCCCCTAGTTGATCATTTGCTTGTCCTCAAGCAAAGCGATTTGAAGACTCAAGGTTGTACTGCAAGGTCATCTCCCTGGTGTTTGTTATTACATCCAATATTTTTTGTTGTCTTAAGTTAAAACCTCTATAGCATGTAATTCTTTGAAATCTAGCATCCTTAGCTTCTTCTCGCTCTTCATTCTTTTCTCCTATCTAATGTGGTATTGTGAAGATAAGCATAGGTGGAGAGAAAGTAAGAGGTATCTATTCAAGTCCTTTTCCTTGTGCAATGTCTATGTACCTACGCGTTCTCTCAAGCATAGCTATGAAGTTATATATAGAGTGGGGCTCCTTTCTTTTCAACTCAAGGGTCAAATTGCCCCATGTTTCTTGTATAAACTAGTAAGAATGATGAAGGAGACTTACAATTAGTCTTTGCATTCTTTCATAATCACTCATTCTTAAATTCATAATATTTATACCCACACCTCTACACCTAAGAAGCTCTATCCATTCATCTATTATCATATTTGGTTTCTTGGATTCCTTTCTAATTTGGAGAGAAATTGATTTCTCCCTCTCTACATAGTCATACATAATCTCACCCCTTTGTATTTCATTTTTAAAGTAAGAAGCAAGTGCCTTGATTTGTAAATCACCCACAAATAGCAATGGATTCCACTTTGTATCATTTGGCATGGTATAATTATGTAAATAGAATTCACATAGCTGATCTTGTAGAGTAGGTGTGGAATCAACAAAAACATTTAAAAAGTAAAAAAATTTACTCATGGAAATTGGTAGGTTGCTAATCAATTGACTAAATTGAAAGCTCAAGAATTTCTCCTTTAAAAGTAAAGTATATACTCTAGTAGGAGGTTTTCATTTGATAATTTGAGTAACCTTATCTTTGATTCCCTCAACCTTAACTTTTTTCTTTCCCAACTCATTTTCTTTATTTTTTAGTACTTTAATATGTTCTAAAACCATTCTTTCTTCTTTCTTCTCTCATTTTTCTTTTTGTTGGGAGTAATCTGAGTTACATTCCACAATTGGTAGCCTAGAGACAAAGTAGTATGACAAGCAAGGAGTTCTTGTAATAGGGGGTCTTTTTTTTGTAATTGTGGTTTCTATGTTTCAAGCCTTCACTATGGAAAGTTGTGCAAGTCTTGTCCAATTTAGACCCATGTCAATAGCTGTGAAATTTCTCCTCCAACTCTTTAATCTTCAATTCCCTTTCCTTATCTCTCTATTCATGTCTTTACTAGTTCCTCTAACTCTTTGATCCTTTCTTATGCTTCCTGTAACTCCATTACATTCCTTTCTTATATATAAAAATTCTCATCTTCTTCCAAAATTTAGTCATAACAAACCCTAGTATACTCACAAGGGTATGTGCAGGATCATCATGGAAAAAATAGGCCCTTAAGTGGCGAAAAATTCAGAAAAATCAGAGTTAGGAAACTTGACTTAAAATTTTTAATAAGTTATCTATATTATTTCAAAAATATGCAAGAATAGAATCTATAGAAAATTGAATGTAGTTTCTAAACTACTATGTTTATTTTTTAAAAAAATCTATTTGGTGAAAATTTGAAATTTCAATGCAGTAGCACTTAAATTTCAGGGAAAAAATAAGTAGGTGTTTGTCTAACCACCCTAACCACAATAAAATGATAATATTTTTTTATAATATTTTAGATATAAGTAGAGGACTCATGTCCCGATGTGATGAATTTTTTTGTTCCAAGTAAATAATTAATTAAGAATTTTTTATTACAAATTTTTAAAAATATAAAAACTTGTATGTCTAACCACCTTAACTTGGTCAAAACTTCATGAAATTCAATTTATTTATTTTTAATCCTATAGTATGTGAAGCATAAAATGTGACACATGTTTTGGATTAAAAAAATGTGATACCGTTTGAAAGCTATAGATTTTTTTCAATCATCCTATCAATCAGGACTTTAGTGGTAATTCAAATAGAAAAATGAATAATAATTATTATTAAATTCAAAGTAAAGCATAATTTATATTGGTGGAAAGTTGATAATATCCTTTAAAAACCCTTTTAGTTTCATCAATTTTGGGTAAAAAAAAGGTCGTCAACCACATACCCTACACATACCCATCATATTGCCACTTTTTGGCCCATCACGATCCTGCACATCACCACAACCCTCACTATTAGGACTTTGTGGTGTTATTTTCCTTGTTTTATTAGAAACAAAAATATCCTTTAAGTCAAGTTCAAAGGTGGTTGAAACATACCATTTTCTTTTAACAGGTGTATACAAATCCTCAAAATCATTACCTTTCAAGTCTAAATCTTCCACTATCTTATTATTTTCTTGCTCGTGTTTCTTGACACTACCCTTCATAACACCCTTCTTTTTTAAGCGATGTGAACACCTTGGCTAGGTGGGTTTATTATTCTGCACTTTTTTGGGAGCAAAGGAAGATCCACCTTTCCTCTTTCTTATTCTTGGTGTCTTGGAAGAAGTTGAGGTTTCCTGGATATCCTTTACTACAGGTTGCTTAGAGGTTGCAAGTGGTGAATTTCGTAGACTTTACTCCTGATCTATAATTAGAGGTTTACAAATTCAAATGTATTTAACCTTAATTACAATTATTCCCGATCTAGACAAAATTGCATGACTATGTTGTTTAACCACTGAAATTATAGACTAGGTTCACTTTTACATAAATTAATGAAATTACTAATTACTAAAATGTTGTAATTAGAAATCAAATATTGAATTGAAAAATAAACTGAAATGAAATAGAGAGAAAATTAGACTGAAGATAGAAGAATAAGACAAAAAATAGAAGAACAAGACAAAAGAGAAGATAACATAGGAGCTTGATAACGAAGTTCATCCAATCAGGACTACGTCTCTAGGTCCACTTCTCAAGGTATACCACTTTATTAATATCACCAAGCAATGAAAATGCCTTGTTACAATATCTGAGCTCCACCTACATAAGAATTTCTCACAATATCTCTCTCCTTTACTATTTTTGGTGTAATAATCAACACCTTGTAATATTTCTCTCAAAGAATTCAAATTCTCCACCTTTCACAATAATTTTCCCAATAATACAATTATTTTCTCCAAGAGAATTTTTAATTTCACAATAATTTCCAATGTCCTTGAAAGGCCAAACTCTTCCCCTTTTTATACATTTGATTTTTCCTAATATGGTTTAAAACCATATGATTTTCAAATTATCCCAAATTTTTAATTTCACAATAATTTCCAATGTCCCTAAAAGGAAAAACTCTTCCCCTTTTTTATACATTTGATTTTTCCTAATATGGTTTAAAACCATATGATTTTCAAATTATCCCAATCTCCCATTTACAATTGTAAATCCCCCAAAAATAATACATCCATTAAAACAAATAGCCCTTATAATTTCGGGCTTTACAATATTTCCTCTAAATATTATTTCAATTTGATAAGCACCTTTAAAATTATTCTAAAAACCCCCTTAGGATATTCTCACAAATATTAACATGTAAATAGGGATATGGATTTCAAGCCTTAAAAATAGAGATATGGATTTCAAGCCTTAAAAATAGGGATATGGATTATCTTTTAATAATCCCCTTAAAATTACATTTAAATCCTTTAAGATTCACGCTTTTATATTTTATGATATTTGCCTCAGATTTTAAAATCTTTATAGATTTGAGCTTCATGTTTTAAATATCTTTTATAAAACCTTTTAAAGTCTTAAAGACCTTTTAAAATATTTATGCATTTTATTTTAAAGGGTTTGAATCATATATTTCAGACTTAATTTGTAATTTAAATAAGATAAATTCCCTCAATTGCTTATGCCACATCATCATATGTCATGTCATCAACTGCCACATCACATGTTGATGTCATCATTTTGACTTGGCGTAACTTTGGCATACGTACTTTATTTTTGGTGAAACGAATGTTGTCAGAATCGTGGGGATGAGCTCTTCACAATAATGCTATTTTTGACCATTTTTGAGATGATAAAAATTTTCACCATTCTAACTAGCCTCTTTACCTAGTTTGACCCCAACTTTGATCGGGCATAACTTGAGTGTATGAGCTCCTTTTTCGCCTGTTCAAGTTGTGTTGGGTTTCATTTTTTGAGCTCTTCAACATGGTGATAGTTGCACTAGATTCTAAGACTATGAACTTTTGAGGTCTTCTAGATCCTCTTGGATCATTCCTCCTAATTGAGAAGCTTTTGGACCACCAAAAGTTTATTTTTACATAGAATTTAAGTGAGGGAATTGTCACCTCACTTGCCCAATATCATCTGTCGACCTTGCTAGAATTTTGAACATCTGACCTATCACAAACAAGATGATGAATGCGATAGCATTGTTGATACAATCAACTGCATATTCATCAATATTCACCGTCATATCCATCATCCACATAGAACTAACTAGTAGAATAACAAGCAATAGTACTAAATAAACTGATGTGAAGGAAAAAATATCAATGTGTTGGATCTCCTGAACAAGAACATTGTTAGAAAATGAATCTTTCAAACCCTCTTTTACCACCTTTGGCTGAAGGATTAACTGTGCTTGCAACTGATCCTCACACTGCATTGTTTGTGACACCCTATCATCTTCATGCTTAGTATCACTAGCTATTACAAACATGAGAGTTAAAGCATTACTTGCATTTATAATCATCATCATATTCCTTGTGTTTACAATAGATCTATCATTCTTCATGTGATGAGCTTTTACAATATATTCAATTCCATCCTTAAACAAATGATACTTGTTATGTTCCCTGTAGAAAATGGCTTTTTTGTCATACAAGTAAGGACTACCTAGAACCATCCCATAGATGTCAAGTGGAATTACATCTAACTCTACGTCATCTACAAACTTGGATGTGATTGCAATTCATAGTTTACATTGCTTTGACACATGTAGCCGAGCATTATCATGCACCCAACCCAATGGATATGGCTTAGGATGAGGATTTGTTTTCAATCCCAATTTCTTAAAAAAATGTTTAGAGATTAGATTCACTTGTGATCTACTATCTATGAGTGTATCAATCTTATTTTGTTTTGCAATAGCCCTTATATGAAACAATTCATTCCTCTTACTTTCAATAGTTACTTCATTACACTTTATAGAAGAAGCATGGGAACTAGTACTGACAACAAGAATGTTACCTTTTATACCCACAATTGTGATCTTGGTTTCATCATCAAAATCTAATCCAAGATCATGCATGATAGTTGTGGTATTTCGCTTACCCTTTTGATCCTTGAACCATTTTTATTTTTGATCAGGATGCAATTTCTAGCACTTTGCATCTTTGTGCCCTTTCTTCTTGCAATGTGAGCAATAAGGCGTATCCTCCTCTTTCTTTACAGTAGTTGTTTTTTGCATTTTCTCCTTCCCTTTCTTGCTCCCTTTGTGTTTATTGGAGTCCATTAAGAGACCATCATGGCTATTCCTCAAGCTTGTTTCTAGATTAATGGCTTGCACACTAACTTCATCAAGGTTTGTTGGATTAAACATAAGTATTATATGCCTCAACTTTTCATGTAATCCACCTATATACTTTACAAAAGTTTCTTGTGCATATAATGGAATACCCAAAATTAAAGCTCTTTTCCTAAACTCCTATGTATAATCCTATACATTTTTTCATTTCTCTTGCTTTAATGATTGCCAATTCATTACTGATTTTTGTATATGACCTAATGGATAGAACTGTTTCTTTAATGCAGCTATAAACTAAAACCAAGAAGAAATAATTTTACCATATCAGCTTAGATCTTCCTGAGTTATGCTCTCCCACCAGATTAAGGTTGTGCCTCCCAAGAAAAGAGTGGCTAATTGGATTTTTTTGAGAATCCTCAATAAACTTTTGAATTCTACAATAAACTTCAATTTGTTTTATCCAATTATCAAGTTTTTTTGCATCTAGTTCTTCATTATAAGTTGGAAAATCAAATTTAACATCAAGTTTTAACAAAGGTGAATTTTATTTAGACTGTACATGTTTTTTCTTCTTGGGGGAAGAAGTAGAAAAAGAAGATGAACAGGATGAAGAAGAAGATGGGGATGGAGGTTCAAGAGGGTCACTACCACCTCCTACTCCTTTACCTTTATCATCTTTTGAAGTGGATTCACCTTCACTCTTCTTTCTATTCTTGAGTTCCTTTTTCTTTTGTCGCTCTTATCTCTCTTGGAAAAGAACTTCCACAATAGCCTTCATTTTGAGAAATGATTTTTGGAAATATTTCTCATTGAGCTTTGTAGGACTTTGTTCAATTGCCATTTCTGATTGTGGAAAAGACCTTTGTTTTTCGATCTCAAGATTGAACTTTGTAAGTGCACCTTCTCCTTGCTTCAATTTCAACTTGGTTAACATTCACTTTGCAATTTCCTATTAAGAGGATTTGATACCACTTTGATTTGTAATTAGAGGTTTACAAATTCAAATGTATTTAAACTTAATTACAATTATTCTCGATCCAGATAGAATTACATGATTATGTTGTTTAACCATGAAATTACAGAATAGGTTCACTTTTACATAAATTAATGAAATTACTAATTACTAAAATGTTGTAATTAGAAATCAAATACTAAATTGAAAAATAAACTGAAATGAAATAGAGAGAAAATTAGACTAAAGATAAAAGAATAAGAAGGAAAATAGAAGAACAAGACAAAAGAGAAGATAACACAGGAGCTTGATAATGGAGTTCGTCCAATTAGGACAACGTCTTCAAGTCTACTTCTCAAGGTATACCACTTTATTAATATCTCCAAGTAATGAAAAATTATTGTTACAATATCCAAGCTCCACCTGCATAAGAGTTTCTCCCAGTCTCTCTCTCCTTTACAATTTTTGGTGTAATAATCAACACCTTGTAATCTTTCTCTTAAAGAATTCAAATTCTCCACCTTTCACAATAATTTTCCCAATAATACAATTATTCTCTCCAAGAGAATTTTTAATTTCACAATAATTTCCAATGTCCTTGAAAGGCCAAACTCTTCCCCTTTTTATACATTTGATTTTTCCTAATATGGTTTAAAACCATATGATTTTCAAATTATCCCAAATTTTTAATTTCACAATAATTTCCAATGTCCGTGAAAGGCCAAACTCTTCCCCTTTTTATACATTTGATTTTTCCTAATATGGTTTAAAACCATATGATTTTCAAATTATCCCAATCTCCCATTTACAATAGTAAATCCCCTAAAAATAATACATCCGTTAAAACAAATAGCCCTTATAATTTTGGGCTTTACAATATTTCCCATACAATATTATTTCAATTTGATAAGCACCTTTAAAATTATCCTAAAAAACCCCTTAGGATATTCTCACAAATCTTAACATGTAAATAGGGATATGGATTATCTTTTAATAATTTATGTAAATAGGGATATGGATTTCAAGCCTTAAAAATAGAGATATGGATTTCAAGCCTTAAAAATAGGGATATGGATTATCTTTTAATAATCCCCTTAAAATTACGTTTAAATCCTTTAAGATTCAGGCTTTTATATTTTATGATATTTTCCTCTTTTAAAATCTTTATAGATTTGGGCTTCATGTTTCAAATATCTTTTATAAAACCTTTTAAAGTCTTAAAGCCCTTTTAAAATATTTATTCATTTTATTTTAAAGGGTTTGAATCATATATTTCGGGCTTAATTTCTAATTTAAATAAGATAAATGCCCTCAACTGCTTATGCCACATCATCATCTGCCATGTCATCAACTGCCACATCACATGTTGATGTCATCATTTTGACTTGGCGTAACTTTGGCATACAGACTCTGTTTTCAATGAAATGAATGGCATCGAAATCGTGGTGATGAGCTCCTCAACATAATGTTTTTTTGACAATTTTTGAGACGATCAAAATTTTCACCTTTCTGACTAGCCTCTGTACCTAGTTTGATCCCAACTTTGACTGGGCATAACTTGAGTGTATGAGCTCCTTTTTTACCCATTCAAGTTGTGTTGGGTCCAATTTTCTGAGCTCTTCGACATGGCAATGGTTCCATTGGATTATGAGAATATGAATTTTTGAGGTCTTCTAGATCCTCTAGGATTAACTCCTTTGGTTTTGCCTACTATGGGTAGGTGTAACAACAGGTGAACCATAAGGTATTTCCCTCAATGATGTAGTAGATGATTCCAAATTCTTTGGGACAAGTGGTTCTTTAAGAATATTACTAATATGATCACAAATTAGAAAGCTTTCCCAAGAAACATGCGGGTATTGAACCCTTAGACTTCTTTTCACCAATAGGGTAACAAAAGAATAGTGTGATAGTGTTGTAGTGTTTCTTTTCCATTTATATTCATACCCTATTCTCTTCAATGGGTTATAAAGAAAATTGGACACATTAACCCTTATACCATGATGAAGGTGACTTAAAATATTGAAATGCACCATGTATAAAAGAGATTGTCTACCCTCACATGTAAGATATTTGACAATATAAGAGGCAACAAAATCCCATACCCATTGTAGTGATAATATTTTGTTACCTTGGGATGTTGAGTCAAGGTTCTCTTCATGCTCTCTGAGTTCATCCCTAGCAACTACTATATTTTCCCTGGTAGGGAATTCAACTCCTCTTGGTAGACCAAATACCTCTACAATTGTAGCTTCTGAAGCATCTACCTTTAGCCCTCAAACAATGGCTTCATCATGTTGAAGTGTCTTGTCAAATTGTTTTGTCATATATTTATTGTACTCTTTCAACCTTAGAAAATAGCCCAACCATCCTACATCTCTAAAAATAGGCAAGACTAACCTATCTTCTAATATCTATTAGTGTGCAAAAGGTTCTCTACAAATAATATATCCTGCCATGATGGTAAACTACTTTTTTATATTTTGTTCAAATTTTGCAAATTTCAGCTCACAATTGTAACCTCACCAACCCTTCTTGTCTGTTATACTTGAATTTTTCAAATTCTACTAATATACTTGTCTGTTACAACTTAAATTGGCTTAGGTTATGGCGGATAATTATGAAATAGATGAAAAAAGCTTTACAAAAAGTAAGAAATGTATTTGGTGTTTTCAGTGGTAAAAATTTGAAAACCTTGGAAAATGTACTCTCCCCTCAACTAAATCCATCAAGTGACCTCACTTAATTTTTTTTGTACTAGGTTGGAGGTTTAATTACATGTAGTGGAAAAATAATAATGATTATGATGCATTCTGAATTAAATGAAAATATATTGAAAAATAATTACAACCTATGTTAATTATGGAAAAATAGTATGTGTACCTATCAACGTGAAGTGACCTAAACTCGACTCGCGTGAAGCTGATTAGGAGTTTCTACAACTTGATTATGATTTGACGTTTACTTAATTGCAATAGGTGATGGATGAAATGATAGGTTGGCACGTGGTGATGGAAAGGATATGAAGCAATCTCCTAAATGCATGGAAATTGAGGTATGAGTCATGGAATGTGATGGTGAAGTTGCATGCAATGACATGATAGGAATTTGGATGTAAATACAAAAAAATGTAATTTATGTGGATAGCATACAATTTAAGTTGGAAAAAAAATTTGAATTTTTTTACTAGCATGTGTTGTGGGTACCTTCAAAAACATGTCCCTATCTGAACTATGTTGACTTTTACTCATGAAGATTCAAGTCCCTATTGCATCATGGAGTGTATTTGAAAAGAACTGTCAATTGTGTCACCCATATAGTTTATGTGTGTGAAGGTGGATTAGTAGATGAGTTGTGTAGCTCATTTGTTGAGGCACTTGTAGAACTTGTGTGTATTGTTGTTTCATTGTCTATTACAATGTCTTCATTGGGATTAGTTCCTTTGTCATGATCACTATCTGGTTCAATGTATTTATCTAAATAAAGCTATGGTCCATGTTGTTTCATTAAACAAATGATAAAATCATCTTTCTATGTTGGCTTCTTGTAAATTTTTCAATCTATGTCCATTGACCAATAGTGAAAATCTAACAGCATCTATAGTTTGCAACTTGACTGCTCCATTTGGGAAAACTTGCTCTATTTCATATGGTCCTAACCACCTTGTTTGAAGCTTTCCTTTTTAATATTTATGTAAGAGAGGGGAAATGACCATGTCGAGGCCCTAGGTCATGAAGAGCCAAGAGCGAAAGGTTGCCCTAACTTACCTCACTCTAAAGGAATGTTTCAAATGAGGGATGAGAATGATGATGATTATAAGGGCATGCAACCACTCTTTAGACCAAAAATCTAAGATGGGGCTAGGCGAGCTAGTTTTCAGGTTCAACATTGTACCTCGGGTAGCTCTCTGTCTAAGGAAAGAAGTGCGGTTCCGAGACAACAACATGACGCGTTGGTGTCTCTTAGGTGTGCTGGCATCCATACGACCACAAGACCAAAAACACAGTATGAACCACTAGAAAACAAGTTAACGACCTAGCTATTCACTTCTAAGGGAATGAAACATAATTATGAAGTAGTAAATATATGAAGGCTAAGGTGACAAAGATTCTCATTCGTCAACTAGCTCTAAATACACATCCACCTACACACAAGAAAGAGGGAAAACTGTTGGGGGTTGTATAGGGGTTTGTCTCAATTAGACCCCTGTTTTAGTGTTTCCATCTCCATGGATAGCCAAGATAACAACAATAGAGAAATGTATGATAAGGAAGTAAAGAAAGACAAGTACACGAATAACACTACAAAATAGTATAAAGCTACTCAACCAAATCATAAAGGAGAGGAACAAAACTTTACCACCTCCACCAAGAGCTCACTAGATAATGATGGAGAAAGAAGGCTTGAAAAATCACAACAGCCTCAACTATGATGAAGGGAGGTGTTGTGAAACCTCAAGCCCACACTGTAATGGCGTGTTCCACACTTGCTTTATAGAGTTGATGAAGTGTTGTTGCAATTGCTATGAAGTGCCAAAGTGTTGCTTGAAGTGAGGGAAGTGAAGAGATTGCAAAAAGTGATGAGTTGAATGCTTGTAGATTTCCAAAAGAGATTGAGTTGCATGAAGAATGAATATTTTTGAAGGTGAAGTGTGGATAATAAGGCATTTTTAGGTCAATTGGTCAAAGAGGGATGCTACAAAGTGTTCCCAATAAGAAGTGTAATGCCTCTTCCAACTTCAGATGTAGGAATCTATCAGGGATGTAAGCACGCCATGTAGACGTCTACGTGTCACACGTACGTCTCTGAAAAATATTCTTCTACCAACACAAAAGATGAATACCAAGTGGAACGAAGGTAGGTTGTTGATGTGGAAATTTTCCTTTGGATTTGGTTTTCTAAGGTGAGGAAGTGTAAAAGGGGAATTTGCGTAAGGGGTGCAAATTCACGCATATACATTTTCCCCCACTTTAGTGAGCATGAATACTGATGAATGCTTCGGTAAAGTAGATCATAAAGGTAGTAGGGTTAGAAATGTATACCTGAACCATTGAGGAAGTAGACCACGATCTAGAGAACTCAAGAGTGTAGGACAAGTAAAGGTGTTTATAGCCCCATAGAACTATGAAGTTGTAGAATGAAAGCTTCTTATAGGCCTGCAGACTTGTTAGAAGGTGACCCCCAAGATCTCTCACATGAAGGAAGCCCCAAGAAGTAAGCGCCTCACAAGCCCGCGGACTCATAAGGAAGGTGTCCTCCAAGATCTCTCACATGAAGGAAACCGAGAAAAGCATCTTACAAAATCACATACCCACAAGGACGGTGTCTTTCAAGATCTCTCACATGAAAGAAACTGAGAAAAGTTCCTTATAGACCTACAAGGAAGGTGTCCTCCAAGATCTCTCACATGAAGGATACCTAGAAAAGTACCTTATAGACCCACAAACCTACAACGAAGGTGTCCTCCAAGATCTCTCACATGAAGGATACCCAAAGAAAGTAGCCTATAGACCCACAAAACTATAGGGAAGGTTTCCTCCAAGATCTCTCACATGAAGGAAACCAAGAAAAGCAACTTATAGACCCTCAAACCTATAAGGAAGGTGTCCTCCAAGATCTCTCACATGAAGGAAACTAAGAAAGTGTCTTACAAACCTACAAACCTACAAGGAAAGTGTCCTCCAAGATCTCTCACATGAAGGAAATTGAGAAAGTGCCTTACAAACCCATAGACCTGCAAGGAAGGTGTCCTCCAAGATCTCTCACATGAAGGAAACCCAAAGAAAGTGCTCTACAGACTTGCAGACCTGTAGGGGAGTGACCCCCAAGATCTCTCGCATGTAGGAAGCTTAGAAGAAGCACCCTATAGAATTGTAGACCTATAGGGAGGTATCCCCCAAGATCTCTCACATGGAGGAAACCCAAGGAAGGGGACTCTACAGAGTCAGAAAGCGGCTTCATAGGTGCACTTACAAAGTGACATGTTTACTCACAGATAGAACATGTCCAAAAGCGGCCATAGAGGCAATCAATCAAACTAGAATGCTTTCAAAGGGGCCTATAAGGAACCTGACATGAAAAAAGGGTTCCACTCAAGGGATACGCTATTTGGAAGTACAAAAAGGACATTTTTTCTCAAATCAATTTGTTATCAAGGAATCCTTTCAAAAGATGTTCACTTCATCAAGGAATTTGAAAGGAAGGAAAATTCCCTCTCGCGAGGGGAAGATCAAAGTTGCTCCCAACTTGAAGGAAGGCTCTCAAGTTCTTTCTTTATGAACCTGTGATGAAGGAGACACATTCCATTAGGGTTCCATTCATGAATACGTTTATGCAAAATGAAATGTTCATGAGGATTTTCATGAAAAGATTCATTGGCAATGAATGTGTTTTCTGAAAATTGAAATGTCATAGAAATGGAATTTTCACACATGAAAGAGAAACTTAAGCAAAGAAGAGAGAAAAATAAGAGAAAAGCTAAAAGAGACAAAGACATCACAAACAAAGGGCACAGGGGTGATCTGATATTTGTGGTCAAAACTGCTCATAAATGTATATGTAAGTATAATAATAGTATAAAAAATGAACTATCATCAACACCCTACTATATTAGATCGTGTGAAGAATGGATGAGAAGACATAGTAAAAATACAAAATTGGGTCAACTTGGAAGGGAAGCCTAAATGCCCCCAAAACTTTGCATCGTCCTCAATTTTTTTGAAATTTAATCATAAACTTGGAAGAATGATGATACGAATAGAAGAAGGTTTACAACACAAAAATAACTCTTATATCCAAGCACCAACAAGGGTGATAGGGGTCATCTAGGAACACACAGCATGATCACAGAGGAACACATGACAACACACACATTCATCTAACCTAAAGATAAAGAAGGGGTCTCTCCCTAATACTGATCGACCAAGATGTCGTCAAATTCCCACTCTAGATCATCGTAAGGGGAAGGAGGACGAGCCTACAGTGATGGAATGTTAAGGGGAGGTGCTTCTGACCCTCTTGCAACAAGGGCTAAGGAAGAGGGCCCCACAAGGTCCCCTCCACTAAGCTCTTGGAGAGCGAAGGTCAGTGACTTTGCAAAGATCGCTAACAAGGCCAAGACTTCATCCAAAGAGTTAAACATGCACTTCAGTGGAGTGCCATGTCATACCTCAATGAATGGGGAAAGATATGTTTGAGGTTCACCACTAGGCTCATCAAGTTACTTGAGAGCGATGAAGAACTCAGGGGAAGTCGGGAGTGGTTCTGCTACCATAACAAAAAAATTCAGTGTGGGACCACATTTTGGAGAAGGTGGGATCCTCTTACATCCTTTGTTGTTGAAAGGAACAATCTCCACCTTCTGCTTCATTAGGGGACATGAACTCTCCACAGATGAGGCAAGAGGTGCAGAGGAAGAGGAGGAAGAGAAAACCATGATGAATACCACCAAAGTGTTTGGCATATCCATGGGTTTTGGAAAAGGAGGGACATCTGGGAGGGACATCAGCAAGGGCAGTTCCACTGAAGGAGCGATGAACACCTGCACCTTTTTAGGTTCAACTGCATTTGTACTCACAATAGAAGATGAAAGTGATGTAGTGCTTGGTTGGATGGTAGCAGTGGGGAGGAGAGAGGAGGACGTGATAGGAGGTCTTGACACAGGGGTGATCATCTCCTCATCCTTCTTTTGCAAAGTGGCTTGCTCAGCCACAAGAGCCTTTTTCCAACACTTATGCTCACGTGTAAGGTGGTTTCTACGACTCTTCAAGTTAGATACTGGAGGTTGCAAAGGAACAAAAGGATCTCGCTCAACCATGGGAGTGTCCACTATAGTTGTTTCCAATGGAGGAACAAGACTCCTAAACGGGAGTAGGAGCAGGTTGGGAGACAACAGGGGGAATCAGTTCTAATACCTTGGCAGTGGGCCTCTTCCCACTTACTGCCTTGGGAGCAGAAGCAGTAGGAGGCTGCAAAGAAAATTCCCTTTGGGAACCTTTCTTTCTATCATACAAATAGTACCAGGGCCGAGGTTGTTTAGTAGGGAGATCCAATATCCTAATCTTGGGTCTACGCCAAGCACAAACCATCAGGCTTAATGGGTAAAGGCCAAGCTTGCTCATCCAATACTCCTCCCAAGAAAGGGGAACATACGAGGTAGCTCGAGAAGAGGAAAGCTTCTCCTTTCCCTTTTAGGAAGAGGAGGCAGTTGGTTGCTATGCTTTAGGAAGGGTCAGTTTCAGCTGTCCCTTGCCCCCAGTCTTATACTTTACATAATTTTTGTAAAGCAGGTCCATTCTTGGAGGAACTGGACCAACTGGGGTGGGCCAAAAGTGATCCAATGAATATCCTCCACAGGACACTAGAGGCTGGTATCCAGTGTCATGCACTATGTGCACAACACCTTCATGGGATAATTTTAAAAATTTGTAAATAATAGAGGTGATTCCATTAAAGGAAGCTAGCCAAGGTATGCCTAGCTTCAACCTGAACAAATCTGACTCTTGAATGACATCGAAAACCATGTTAACAACCCTAGGTCCAACTAGGATGGACAAAGTTATTGAGCCATATGGTTTAAGACAAAGAATATTATGTGTACGAATGGTGGATTTTGTTTCTTCATACTCCTCTTTGTGCAACAAATTTAGCAATAGTGTTTATTTTGTAATGACATTCACACAGCTCACGTGATCCACTAGGACTCTTGTCATAACATTGTTGTTGAGGTGAGCAGGAATGTAAAGAGGAGAAGGTTTTTTGTTCACAATTACATCCTATGAAGTGAATGTCACATCTGACAAATCGGTTGTAGATTGTTCAGTATGAGTAACCGTGACCATGTTGACATAGGCCTTAGGTTGAGTGATAGAATTGGAGGGATCGACAATCCTGTTAGTAGAATGTGAAGGAAATGGGTCCTTGTATATCTGCAATTCACAGTTCACTTTTGCCACCGATTTATTTGTCCATCAAGATGAATAGTACCATCCTTGATATGATCCTGTATCTCGTGACGTAGGTGCATACAACATTCAGTATCATGTATGTTAAGTCGATGGTATTGATAGTAGGTATTTTCATCATACCAACTAGGGTAAGGCTCCTTAAGAGGCTTAGGGTTCTCCAAGGTTATGATCTTATCTTTCAACAACTTTTGCAAGATGGAAGAGTAATATTCTTCTAACTTTGTGAACTTTCGATTGCGCCTGAGGCCATTATCATTCATAGCGGCTACTACATTCGCAACAGCCTTTCCTTTCCCAGAGATTGATATAATGGATTTTCCTTTAGAACAGGAGTGCGAGGAAGATCCCCCAAACTAAATTATGATTTGATGATACTCTTGTAGTGCTGCACATACACAAATGTGAGAAAGAAGGGCACTTCATAAGGGAAAACTTCTCTTGCCAAGGCCTTTTTAAGTTCCCTATGAATAATTTCTGCATGTCAAAATCAGGCAGCGGATATGAGATTTGTGAAAAGAGCGCTTGGTTATCGTTTTCATTAGACAAGATCCGAAAAGGTCATCTTCAGTCTGATGTTAGCTTGGAACTACCGTAGGAATTGGTTTACAAGTTGATCAAATGAGTAAATGGAATTATTCCAAGGAACAATACCATTTGAGTGTTGTATCCTTAAGAGATTGGAATAACTTTGCCATCAATGCATCATGGTGGATGAAATCTGTACATAGGGATTAAAGGCAGACGGGTAAAAGCACAAAGTTGTGTCACACTTTTAGCCAAATAAATAGTTCCAAGCAAAACATTTTTAGTTGGAAAATTTTCAGCCGAATAGGTTTCGACTGAAACCATGTGGCCTATATGTGGCACACCCTTTCTATAGAAACCCTTTCTACCAAAACTATCTATGTGGCATCCTAGTTAGTAGCCAACTCAATTTTTTTATAATTTTCTAAAACTTTCAAATTAATCTAAGTATTTCTTTAGTCAAAATGATGTTTAAAAAGAAAAAGAAAAATACCCTTTTGTAGAGCTCTGAGTGGTGAATCTGAATATGTAATTTTTCTAATATTTTGATTAGTTTTAATATATATTATTTTTAAAATCATGTAAGTAGGTTGAGTTAAAAAAATAGGAATTAAATCGTCCTCCAAAGGAACGTCCCATGAAAACTATCAAATTATGACAAGTTTGACTTTAAAACGTTATTACGATAAAAATATACATCAAAATTTGATTTTATTTTTTCGATGCACTAGATATTGAAGTTACCTATTTGGAGAAAAAAAAATTAGGGAGAAATGAAGTTTTTTCAATTTGTTTCTTGAAATCCTGTGAATGTCACTTTTTTTTGAAATTTTCAGCATTCCATCAATGAAAACAATTTTTAAAAAATCTGAAAAATTATAGGAATAAACTTCATCAAAAGTTATACATTTCATTAGTTTACATAATTTTGAAATACTTTTGTATTTCATTACTTTTTGTTGTTGGTTGATTCCTTTATAAAGTGTGACATAGGTTTGTGCATTTACCCATGTGTTTGTGGATCACCTTTGCTGCCATATTTCTAAAATTTAGGAATCTCCATTCCTTGTCGGAAAGGAGTATTGAGAATTGCTACCGATAGTGGGCTATGTCGAAAAAAGGGTTGAAAGATAGGTTGGGTAGAGGCCTGGGAGAGACTCGCTAGCTAGCTTTGCATCTTACCCATATTTTGAAGAAGAGTGTTTAGAAAAGGGTTGTTGGAAGACACAGGGCTAGAGGGACCTCCTCCAGAACCGCCACCGAAGCTACGTCTGGAACCACCACTATGGCCACCACTGGAACCACTGTCGGATCCACCACCACTAGCAGGGCCTCCACCGAAGCCACCACCATGACCTCCACTAAAGCTACTTCCACCAACACCACCCCTACCGCTGAAGCCACCACCACTACCAAAGCCTCCACCACTCATCCCGTCAAAACCTCCACTACTATAGGTGATAGGAGGGGTGCAGCTGAAGCCCAAATGGACCCTGTTCACTTTGATAGTTTTGGATCTTTCAGAGGTAGAAGGGATGTTGATCGAAGGGACCATGTCAACCATGTAAATAGATGTGGGAGGTATTGACACTCCTAACTTTGTCTCATGTTCTTCAAAAGTGGTCCCTTGTATAACGTTAGAATTATTCGAAAGGGCACATGCTTCAGTCAAACTAGAGAGGCTAGCCAGGAGTTCTATGCCTATTCGGTCTTTTCCCACCATATACTTTAATTTGCTAATAACCTGAGCAGCCCTAGCCAACTTCGGGTTTCTTTCCAAGTGGTTCTCCATGTCACCCAACCCTTTGCTAAGGGCAGAGAAATATTCTAAAGGAGTATGAACAACCTCATGCTCATCTACCAATAATAGTGTGGGAGATGCAGGAGGAGTGGGGACATGATCGGTCTCATCAAAGAATCCTACCTTGCCTCTTAACAACTGCTCTTGGGTTAAAAGACCCATCGTAGGTCCAGAGAAAAGGCTCATAAAGAAACTAGAGGTGACCTTCATCTTATCCATTGGAAAATGTCACACACTTCTCCTGAAAATGTACTCAGAGGTCGTTGACTAGGTTTTGATGCTCATAAACCTTCACAATGCTGAGGGAGATGACAATCACAAGGCACGAGGGAAAATTTTCAACACTGACAAATGAACACATGTAGGTTCACATCGGGTTCACCAAAAATGTAAGAGAGGGGGACCAACCACATCAAGGCCCCAGGTCATAGAGAACCAAGAGTGGAAGGATTCCCTAACTTACCTCACTCTAAAGGAATGTTTCAAATGACAAACGAGAATGATGAAGACTATAAGGCCCTGCAACCACTCTTCAAACCAAAAATCTAAGTTGGGGCTAGGCGAGCTGGTTTTCAAGTTCAACATTGTACCTCAGGTAGCTCTCTTTCGGAGGATGGAAGCACTGTTTTGGGACAATACTATGATGCACTGGCGTCTCTTAGATACGCTAGTGTTTGTATGACTAGAGGACCAAAAACATAGTATGAACCGCTAGAAAACAAGCTAACGGCCTAGCTACTCACTTTTAAGGGAACAAAATAAAACTATGAAGTAGGAAAGATAAAAATGAATATGATAAATTAAATATATGAAGGCTAAGGTGACAAAGATAATCTCACAAAGATGCTCATTTGCTAGCTAGTTCCAAATTCACATCCACCTACACACAAGAAAGAGGGAAAATTGTTGGGGGCTATATAGGGGTCTGCCTTAGTCAAACCCCCATTTCAGTGTTTCCACCTCCACAGACAGCCAAGATAATAATGATAGATAAATGTATGATAAAGAAGTAAAGAAAGAAAGTACATGAATAACACTGCAAAATAGTATAAAGCTACTCAACCAAATCGTAAAGGAGAGGAGTGAAATGTTACCACTTCCACCAAGAGCTCACTAGCCAATGATGGAGAAAGAAGGCTTGAACAATCACGACACCCTCAATTGTGATGAAGGGAGGAGTTGTGAAACCTCAAATGCACACTGCAATGGCCTATTTCACACTTACCTTATGGAGTTGACAGAGTGTTGTTGTTGCTGCTATGAAGTGTCAAAGTGTTGCTTGAAGTGAGAAAAGTGAAGAGATTGCAAGAAGTGATGAGTTGAATGCTTGGAGATTTCCAAAAGGGATTGAGTTTCATGAAGAATGAATCTTTTTGAAGGTGAAGTGAGGATAATAAGGCATTTTCAGGTCAGTTGGTCAAAGAGGGATGCTACAAAGTGTTCCCAATAGGAAGTGTAATGCCTTTACCAACTTCATATGTAGTAATATGTCAAGGACATAAGCACATCATGTAGGCATCAACATGTCGCATGCATGTCTCCAACAAATATTCTTCTACTGACACAAAAGACAAATGCCAAATGGAATGAAGGCATGTTGCTAATGTGGAATTTTTCCTTTGGATTTTCTTTTCTAAGGTGAGTAAGTGTAAAAGGGGAATTTTCATAAGGGGTGCAAATACACACCTATATACAATTTATACCTTGAGTCATTAATAAAGTCCAATCTCCCATACTTAACTCCTTTTTCTTTATATACTAATCATGTCATTTGACTCTCTATTTTTGAATAATCTTAGTATGGTGCATGGCCTCCATTCTTATCTCATCTAATCCATTTAGATTGTGTAGTCTTTCTTTTTGTGCTATTGTCAAGTCCATATCTAGTTCATCTACTATCCTAAGTGTCTTGTATTCAAATTCAATGGATGAGACTATTGTTTTACCATACATCAACTCATAGGGTGTAAAGCATGTTTTCTTCCATTTTGTCCTATAGGCCCATACTACCTCAAGTAACCTGGCTACCCAATATTTTTTGTGAATATACACTATTTTGGTCAAGATATTTTCAATCTCCGTATTTTTTACTTCCACCTTCCCATTGGCTTGGGGGTGATAGGGTGTTGATTTCTTATGCCTTATTTCATACTCTTGAACCAATTTGGTAATCAACTCTGATGTGAACTATGGACCTTGATCTATCACAATTTATCTTGTCACTCCATACATTGTGAATATGTCCTCATAAAATTGCAATTCTTTGACTTCAACACACTTTGTTACATAATTTGTGCAAACTAGGATATACTCCTTGTTATTTGATGCTGGTGATATTGGGCCAATGAAGTCCATCCCCCATTTATCAAATTGTGCTAGTGCCATGTATGGTTGCAAAGACATCTCATCCATCCTAGTTGGCCTACCCATCCTCTAACATCTGTCATAGCTCCTTGTATATTTAACTAAATTATGTGACACTTTTGTATTTGGTAGTAAATGAGTTTATAAGAATAATTATAAAAAGATTTATACATGTTTATGTAGACACGTAAAATGTACCGATTGACATTGTACATCTGATCTTGACTACTAACATCGTTTCATCCTGAATCATCCCTCGGTCTAACCATTTAATCAAATTTCCTTATTTGATTAAATTCATCAATATTCCTCTCTTAATTAAATAAATATTTTTATCTAATTAAGTCTCTCTCTTTTGTTAATTAAATCAATCAATCTGATCTAATTATCCCTATTTAATTAAAAATTAATTTTATTTGATTAAATCTCTAAAGTCTATCTATTAAATTAAATAAATTAAAACCTTCTTTAGTTTAATCTAACATCATCTATTTTAATTAAATAAATCAAAATTTTTATTTAATTAATCTCTTATCACCTTCCTCTCATATTTGATTTAAATAAATCCATAAATTTGAGTCAAATAGGTCACATCATCTAATATCTCATTAAATTAATTAACCTTGATTAATTTAATCTCATTTCATGTCCCATCCTCCAGTATTTACCACTTGCACATGAAAATAGATTTAATTGATTTATTAAATCCCTATTTTCCTCAACAAGGCATCTTTTTGGAATATTCTCCAAGTTTGAATTCAAAAATCCAAGTTGACATGTACATCCAACAAGGCATTTACTCTATCTTACATGTCCTTTTCCTTGAGCCAAGTGGCATTTAATGCATTTTCCCTTCCCTCTTGCAAGTCATTTCAACAAAATTCAAATTCAAAAATAAGCATTTATTGGCACATTCCTCAAAACTTGCACATCCTCCATCCACTCATAGATTGACTAGTGGCATCTTGCCTTTGGATGAATGTTAGTCCCACATTGCTAAAATTTGGACATTCATCCTTCAATCTCATCTATAAATAAGAGGCTTCATTCCTCATTTGATCATCCACAAATTATGCAAAGTTACCATGCTCAAATATCTATCAAATTTCATCCATCATTCTTGAATCTTAGCTAGGTTATGTAGGTTTTTAGCTTGGAGCATTCACCATCCTCCATCAAATTGGATCAATTATCATCAACACATCAAGCTTGCATCATAGGAATTGGGAAAGGGCCAATTTTCACATCAAATTGGCACCAATTCCCCCATGGGATCATGAGTTTGCTAATTTAAATTAGGATTCAATCTATTTTGTTGTTTTCATTGTGTTCTTCATTATTTCTTTTCCTAATTTGAGTTTTGTGAATGGATTTCATGGGGAATCCTTGTTCTTACTTGCAATTTCTAATCTAATGTGTTTGTTCTCATTGTTTTGCAGGTATTAAGATTGGGGTTCACACATTTGGTGCTAGAAGCACAAGTAGACCATGCCAAAGAACAAGTTTGCACCATTATATCCAACCTTGATAGCATCTTGGCATTTCATCTCAAGGTACAAGGGATCACCACATATGATCAGTTGATCTCCAAGGTGCTCAGCATCAAACGAGCCCTTATGACTCAACCCGCAGGATCAACTTCATACCCCAAACAACAAAACAACCGCCCACCCTCCAATTACAACGATAAACCTCGCACGTGGGCAAGGAACAAAAATGTTACTAATGATGGTGTTGTCAACGCTAAGGTGGTCATTAGTGCCCCACGCCAAAATACACCCGCACCACAAATCCAAATTCAACACCAAAACAATCATCATGCAATACAACAACCAAACAACAATCCAACAATCAACAATCTCAATGATCAAAAGGGACCACCCCAAAGGAACAAGAGTTACCCCAAGCGAAAGTACACTACTTTGGGGGAACCACTAGAAGTCATCATGAAGAAGCTGATAAATGAAAAACTCATCAAGGCTCCTACCTTTGAGAATTACCAAGAATCGGATGTGAAACCTCGATAAAACGAGAACCAACTCTGTGAATTCCATAAAATCAAAGGCCATACCACGAACAGTTGCATGAGATTAAAAAACATAATTCAAGATCTCATCGATAAAATAATTATAAACATGGAACAATCAATAGGAAACCAAGATCTTAAGATATACACAAATCTGATGCCTAATCATGACAATAAAAGGAATAATAATAACAATGATAAGGGGAAAGGCACCCACACAAATGTAAATCATGTGTATGAAACAATCGTTGCCTCCCTAGATGAAAACTACATGATCATCACCATCAAAGGTGCCCATGTTGATTATGGAGTCACCACAAGAGGCGGAAAAGTTACCATCGTAGGATCATCCCAACCAAACAAAGTCCTTGCATCTAGATCTGTCCCCAATGGCTACAACGTCCTTGATCAGCTCAAAAGAATGCCAATGCAAATCTCCATCATGGAGTTGCTAAAAATCTCATCTGCCCATAGGAAAATCCTTGAAGAAGTGTTGGCTTCATCCACTATCCCCATAGATCTTGATGCAGAACAATTCCAAGCTATGGTCGAAAATATCATTACGCCAAATCTCCTCACATTCTCCAACCAGGATTTTCCTGCTCAACCATCTCACAATCATGTGCTCCACTTGGAAGCCATCGTACACAAGAGCAAAGTCAAAAGGGTCTTGGTGGATGGAGGTGTAGGTTTGAATATATATATGTTATCTCAACCTCATCAAACAATTGAAAATCTCAGAGGATTCTATCAACAAAGGAAAGGGTATCACAATAAGAGCATATGATGATCAAGAAATAGTTTCTCAGGGCACAATCAAACTCCCTATTCAAGTAGGGCCTGCTATCATGGAAACCACTTTTTAGGTTTTGGACCTCGACTTACCATATAACATCCTCCTAGGATGCCCATGGATTCATGCAATGAAGGCAGTAGTGTCAACTTTCCATCAATGTGTGAAATTCACACATGAGGGACAAGAAGTTACCATCCATGGAGATCTTGAACCTTCCTCCTATTGCAAAATCCTTGAATCAAAGTACTATAAAATCCCCCAAGTACCAAAAAATGATGAGGGCCCATCTACACCATACATCGATCCCGCCACCCTTGCATCCACTTCTGCGAAAAAGACACCCACCACTACCACCATCCCCACCATCTCTGACATTAAGGTCATCATCCAAGATAACGGTTGTGGAAATTAAAAGCTCCCTAATAATGATTTTGTTGTAGGAGAGTTACCACAATCTCCTAGATCACGGGAACGTCCACAAATAAATGAAGCCTCCACATCCCAAACATCTTCTAAGGACTATCCCAACTTTACAAGTTGGGGAGATCTTGGACGAGAAGTTATTGAGGTGGATCCATATCATATGCTATATCAAGATGAAAGACTAGTAGCTAATTTACCAATGGATGACAGAAGCAAGGGTCTACAAATGATGCTCGCAATGGGCTATGACAGAAACCAAAGACTTGGGAGAAACGGAAATGGACTTATAATACTTATCATGTCAGAGACGCGAGCAATAACAAATCTTGGCCTTGGATGTACCCCTCCGAGTATAACCATACGTGGCCGAAGTCCTCTAGTTAGAATAGTTAATAATCCTCCTCAACCAATCGCAGCAGAACTACGCTTACCAGTATCTATAGGTAGAGTCATAGATAACTTTACATTTGACATAACCGACATCGGTAGTAGTAGTGATGACGAGGATACCATGACCAACTTACCTAGGCTATTTGAGGATACCACTCTTTGCATGATTAGCACCCTATCTTTTGAATCAAACCACCAAAATCATGAGATCTGCCTAGTATATCCCCAACTCATCGACTACGACCAACGAGGACCACCAATTCTTGATACATTCATAAATGATGAGGCACTCTCGGAATTCATGGGACTGTGGGATAACATTCCAAGTGGGGATCACAAAGCAGGGTTCATAATTGAGCTAGATACACATGCCTATTATGGGGAAACGATTGAATCCCTCAGTCACAAAAGTGAAAAATTAAGAATAATATCCAAGTCCTTGAGTGAAAACCACATTGTGGCACTCTCCAACCAGAAAAAAGTAAAAAGAAAGGATGCATCCAATGGTGAAAACCTCTCTGAGGTGCCCGAGGATGGGGGATTCAATCTTCCTTTCAGAGCTCTTCATCAAGAAAGATCAATAGTCCTAGCAGAAAAATGAAATTTGGTCAACCTAGTAATAGAGGCAACCCCACACATCACATTCTATGTGGAATCATTACTATCAGAGGAGCAAGAGCTCCTAATAGCCTTCCTAAGAGAGAGACAGATAAACTTCACATGGAGTTATGCTGACATGCCGGGGCTTGATCCAGAGACTGTGGTTCACCACTTAGTAGTATATCTAGAAGCAAAGCCTGTTAAATAAAAACTTTGAAAAATTCACCCTCAGATTGTCTTATTAGTTAAAATGGAGCTAAAAAAGTTGTTAGATGTAGGATTCATCCGACCAATAGATTATCTAGAATGGGTGTCAAACTTGGTACTTGTTTCAAAACTCGATGGGAACATCAGAATCTACACAAACTTCAGAGACTTGAATAAGGCATGTCCAAAAGATGACTTCCCACTTCCCAAGATCGACATGATAGTAGACATGATAGCCGGACATGAGATGTTGTCACTAATGGACGAATTCTCAGGGTACAATCAAATCATGATAGCTAAAGAGGACCAGCATAAAACAACTTTCACTTGTCCATGGGGGACCTATTGCTGGAACATGATGCCATTTGTCTTAAAGAACACAGGAGCAACATATCAAAGGGCCATGACATTGATATTCCATGATATGATCCATAAGACGGTCGAAGATTATGTTGATGATATTCTAGCCAAATCCAGAAAGAGAAAAGATCACATAGCAACCCTAAGTGCCATCTTTGACAAGTTGGAAGAGTACAAGGTTAGATTAAACCCAAAGAAGTGTGTCTTTAGTGTACAATCGAGAAAATTGCTAGGATATATAGTGTCAATGAGAGGCATCGAGGTAGATCCAGCAAAGGTAAAATCGATCCTCAAAATGGAGGCACCAAAAACATTAAAGCAATTGAGAGGTCTCCAGGGCAGGCTCCAATCCATTTGAAGATTCATAGCACAACTAGCAAACAAAAGAACCCATATTCTCACCTACTCCACAATGGAGTAGCGAACAAATGAGATACCAAGTGTGAAGATGCATTCAATAAAATCAAAGAATATCTACTGACACCACCAGTCTTAATGCCACCAATCCCAAGAAAACCATTGATTCTCTACGTGTTAGCAACAATAGTAGCCCTTGGAGCTCTCCTAGCTCAGCATGACAAAAATGGAACAGAAAGGGCTATCTATTAAATCAGCAGAACAATGGTTGGGCATGAGCTAAACTATTCATTCATCGAGAAAGCATGCCTCGCAGTAGTGTTTGCATCACAAAAATTCAGACATTACATGTTGGCACACAAAATAAAACTCATTGCAAAAATCAACCCTCTCAAATACTTATTGTCAAAAGCAATGCTCATGGGAAGAATGGAAAAATGGGTGATGATACTATCAAAATACGACATTGAATATGTGGAGCGGAAAGCAATCAAAGGACAAGTCATCACAAATCAACTTGCAGAAGCACCAATCTATTCAGAGAATCCTCTCATCTCAGAGTTTCCAGATGAATCTATTTTCAATCTCAATGTAGCTGACCACTGGAAACTATATTTTGATGGCTCATACATGCATCATGGATCATGAGTTGGCATCTTCTTTATCACCCCACAAGGGGATTGCATACCAAGATCCTACAAATTGGCATTTCCTTGCATCAATAACATAGTAGAATATGAGGCTTTAACCATAGGTCTCAGAATAGCAGTGCAGTGGAACATTATAGCTCTCAAAGTATACAAAGACTCCCAAATGATAATAAATCAAGTGAATAATGAATACCAGACCAAGGATGACAAGCTCACTCCATACAAGAAATTGGTGGAGAATCTTAAAGAATCCTTCATCGAAATTACATTTGAGCAGATTCCTAGAACCAACAATAGAGTGGCAGATGCCATGGCAACAATTGGATCCTTACTGGATATCCCCCAAAACATTCCAAAATATGAATTCCTGATTGAGCAGCTTCTCGTTCCTGCATTCGAGGTACTAGAATCAAAATTTGTGTGCGAAATTGTTGGTCCTGGTGATCCTTGGTATCATGAAATTTATACATACCTTCAAATAGGAGTCATACCCGCCAATTTACCCTCAAACCTAAAACAAACCTTTGTAAAAAAGGCATCCAAATTTGTCATCCTAGGAGATACCCTATATCGTAGAAGCATAGAAGGAACCCTACTGCGCTGCTTAAACGTTGAGGAATTAACCACTCTAACTAAAGTACATAACAATATCTATGGATCATACTTGAGTGGAATGACCAGAGCCAAGAAACTGCTGAGGATGGGGTATTGTTGGTCCACAATGGAAAGAGAGGCACATGACTATGCTAGAAGGTGTCTACAATGTCAGCAACACGAGGACCTCATCCATACTCTAGCTCAAGCGCTTCATCCTATCATCACACCATGGCCCTTTTTGTAGTGGGGACTTGATCTCGTTGGAAAAATCACACCCACTTCATCTAACGGCCACAAATTCATCATAACTGCCATGAAATACTTTACTAAGTGGGTGGAGGCCATACCCATGATGTATATAACTAGGAAGCAGATTTCAAATTTCATCCTGAACTATCTCATTTGCCGCTATCTCATGCAGTTTAATCTCACCCTTTGGGCCTATCGAACCAGTATCTACACACCCATCAGCACCACCCCTTTCTCCCTGGTCTACGGATTAGAAGCAGTACTCCCCATTGAGATCGAGATCCCATCACTCAGGACATCACTGCAAAACCTCATCACAGATGAAATGTATCGAGTATCAAGATTAAATGAGTTGGAGCTATTGGATGAGCGACGCATAGATGCTTTGAATCATTTGCAAGTCTATCAGAATAGACTCAAAAGGAGCTATAATAAGAAAATTAGAAGCAAGACTTTCCAAGTCGGAGAACTAGTATTGAAGGAGAATCAGAAGAATGTCCCAAACCCAAGCAACAAAGGAAAATTTGAACCCAATTGGTTGGGACCATTCACTATTACAACAAATTACAAGTCAAGGGCATATCAGTTATCAACACCCAAAGGGGAACCTCTGCAAGAGCCCATGAATAGCTCTCATCTCAAAAAAATTTATGCCTAAATCCTTCAAGGTATAGAACCAAAAAATCCAAAAAATCAGAAAATGTCCTAAAAAAATGGTTACTTTGGCAAAAACCTGGCAAATAGGCGTCTTGGTAACAACAAAAAAATCAAAAAAGAAAAAAATCCAAAAAAATTAGAAAAATGATCAAAAATAGTAAAGAGAAAAATCGTTGTCTAGTGAAAACCACTTCGGTGGCACTTTGGACAAGTACCTTGGTGAAAACCTGGCAAATAGGCACCTTGTGTAAATAAGCACTTTCCATCCACCAAAATATTTACGACTTGTTCTGCATCATCTATCCATCATGCTTCCATCATCCATCGTATTCAAATCTCCATCACTCATCCTCCTGCATCCGCACCATAGCCTGGTTCTGTTTTTGTATCATGATCCCTCCTAGTACTACTGGGCCCATCCTCAAGGTTAGTTTGTCCTGCCTTTATCAGAGTAGTCTATTGCATCACGCTGGGGGCATGTTCTTATCGGATCAGATTCGTGTATGTTCTTAAAGTCATAAAATTAGAAAATCTAAAACCATCAAAAAATTAGAAAATCCTAAAACATGAGAAAATCAAAAAATCCAAAAACATCAGAAAATCCAAAAATCCAAAAACATCAAAACATATCAAAATCCCAAAATAGGTCAAAAAGTCAAAAATAGAGTTGTCTTGTCGAAATACGTCATCTCTGAGCTTTGAAAATAGGCAAGGTTGATCTTTGATCATCCCCTAAGACACTTAGGTCAGTCCTTTAGGACTCTATCATAATAAACTGACATTTCATCATGTATATCTTCATCAGTAAATTAGTCAACTTGTCAATCGAACTACGTGGTCTCTATGTGTATAACGTAGGCAATGCTAATCTGTTGATCAGCCCTCGAGGCCCCTAGGATAGATCTTTAGGTTAGTCTCTTGGTCAAAATCTCGAAAAACCCCAAAACATCAAAAAATCAAAAATCAAAACATTTGCAAAATCTCAAAAATACTAAAAATAGCCTCAAAACATCTCAAAAAGATCACAAACATCCAAATATTTGAAAACAAATCATCCATCTCATCTCGCTTGCACCCGCAATAACATCACTCATAATAAACGATTGTCATCCTCAATCTTTGGTAAGATAATCAGAAGCAAGTCTAGCAGGTTAAAAGTGAAAACTCAAATTGTCAAGTCTTAGGTCTAAGTCAATGCATAAACAAGTTGGTCAACTCTTCGTATCGATAACTCATCATCCAATTGGTCCCATATCAATCATTTGAAAGAATGCTCTAGATAAACGAAATGGTGTTCCGCCATCCACTAACATGTCCTAGGATGCATCCTTCCTACATTGGGCATTATCTTTTGGCAATAGTTTCGGTTCTTATCCTTAGAAAACACATCCTCTTTTGGTTAGCGGTATTAAAGAACATCAGCTTGTTTGTTTACTTTGTCTTTATCTTTTGACTTATCTTATTGCGCTCATTCCAAGGACTTCTTGATGATATCCAAACAAGAGGATTTAGAGAAATAGGATTGGGGCAATGATCATTATCTTTTGTTTGTTGTGCTTGTTGGACATTCTTGTAATATAACCTTGGTGAATACCTTCTTTGTTAGGTATATATGGAGGAGGTCTTGGGCAACTTGTTGACTATTGCATTGATAGGTTATACCTTTCCATGTTTTGGTCTAAGGTGTTTGAAACTTCTAAAGTGCATCCTAGCAAGGTTTCTATATGTCAGGTGTGAACAAGGATACTCCTATCTATTTGTCAAGTCAAAGTCCATCACACTAGGTACAATGCCATCCTTTGTTTCTATACCTTGATGCATCATACCACGTGTGTCATCAAACATAAGAAAATTTGGCCCTTTGAAAATCCTAATTCCTCAGCAAGAAATCATCAACATTTTGCATTTTCATCTCTTGTGTCTTGTTGAAATGACTTCTTCTTTTCTTTCTCATCACACTAACAAGGTACTATGATAGTTGATCATCATCATCATCATCGTCATTGATCCTGCATCCACAAATCATTACCATATTGTATCAACATATCATATAGGAAACACATGCATTGCATTTCCATCATCATATAAACATGTTATCATAAGAATTCTTCATAGATAAGCACATCCATTTTATTACATTGCATCCATTACATTGCATAACATTGCATTCATCACATCAATCATTGCATAACATTCATTTGCATAAACATTTCATAACCATTTCACATTACCACCTACTGCATAATCATACATAATAAGTACGTAAGCATTATAGATAATCCATTGCATACATACTTGCATAACATCATAAGGTCATTTCACACATTATGTTCATAAAACATCATCATCATTGCATATAGTACATCACATAAAATGCATCACATACATTACATTATCATTTAACATGTTTAGGATAATATAGATTTGTTATTCTAAGCATCTTAGAAAACCATCTCATTTGCATCATATCATATAAAACACGACCATTACATTCACATTGCATTATATCATCCACTAATCATCCATGTCATCTCATAAATAGCATCAGAATCATTCATTGCATAAGTCATTTCACATAATAGAAACATAAAATCCATTACATCCATCCATAAAATTTTTATAAGCATAGTCCACATAACATTTCACGTATACACCATAGGTCATTTCGATATCATTTTGCATATTCCATATAGCATATCATATCATTTTGCATCATTACACATCACATAAATACATCTGCATATCATAAGTCAACATAATATAGATCTGTTAGTCATAATCATTACATAATGCATACATCATCGGAAATAATTGCATCCATAAATGCATCATATAGCATCATAAACATCATTGTACAACATATAGAAATAGAATCATCCATCCATGCATAAATAAATGGTACACATCACATCATATCAAAATCATCATTGACTCATATATATATCATCAATAATGTAACTCTCATAGTACAAAATAATCAGATCACTGTACATGTATGTCAATCAGTACAAAAGGCCCATCAAGCTATCAAAAATGAGCCCACAAGGCACAAAAATTATCATCTCGATCAAGGTATACCCCCCTGTATGTTTCCCTCACCCCTATCACTGTGACCCTCTATTGGTCTATGGCTGGTCCGCTGCGAGTATTCTGGGACCCGTGTTGCTATGGGTACGGCCTCATGATAATGCATTCGATAGTACTCGGCCTCTCGAACGACATCCCTATAAGACTGGACGGACACTATCACTAGTACAAAAACAATAATATATGACTAAATAAACTACTAAAAATTGCATATATATGACTAATTTTGGTCATGTGACCATTAGTAGTTTATTTCCGGTCATTTATAACGTGACCAAATTTATGACTAAACTATTTTAGTCATTTATCTAGTCATTGATTTAGTCATTGATTTGGTCATTGGTTTGGTCATTTATTTAGTCATTTATTTAGTCATATATTTTAGTCATTAATTTTAGTCACGTGACTATTTTAGTGGTTTATTTGTAGTCATTTATAACACCACCAAATTTATGACTAAACTATTTTAGTCATTTATTTAGTCATTGATTTGGTCATTGATTCAGTCGTTAATTTAGTCATTTATTTAGTCATGGTAGTGATTTGTTTAGTCATATATTTAGTGATTAATTTAATCATATATTTAGTCATTAATTTAGTCATTGATTGTTGTTAATTGGTCATTTATTTAGTCATGGTAGTCATTTATTTAGTCATATATTTAGTCATTACTTTACTCATTAATTTAGTCATATATTTAGTCATATATTTAGTCATATATTTAGTCATGTAAGTCATTACTTTAGTCATATTTAGTCATTACAAATAAAATCTAACTTAATTAATCCTCACAAATTAATGCATATAAACTTCAAGTATCATAGATATTCAAATGTTGAAGAAGCACCATGAAATGTAGACTAAAATTCTTGAACAAATATGATTGATCAAACACAAACAACATAGTATTTATGAGTGGAGAAAAAACCTCTCTAAAAATTTACTTTATTAAGCTTGATTGGCAAATCAAAATTTCATTGGTTACATTCAATGTCTCAGTGACACTATACAACTTACTGACACTATATAAACAAAATACTCCTATTTGCATATACTTATATTGTTTTCCCCTTCCTTAACTGCAGTCATTTTGGAAGGGCAGCGACCTCCTATAGGGGCTCGACCCATTTAATCTCCTTGCAAATCCACAACTTTCCTGCCGCTATTGGTTTCGGCTCCTCCAAACTCTTCCTCGCTGGTATTCACCTTTTACTTCTCCAATTTGGAGCTGCAACTTGAAAATAAGGTTTCAAAATTTGCACGTCAAAAACATATTTGGAAGTAGATTTTTATCAGATATTGTAGTTGCAAGTTCCACTAATTATAATAAAGATAAATAGTTTTACCTTTCTGCATCAACTAATGCAATTCTGATAACTTTTAGAGGATCGACAATGCTAGCCTTTATCATATCAACATACTCAACTACAAGTTGCAACACAACATTAAACTTATTAATTAGACTCAACATCTAAGAAAGAAAAAAAAACTTCAAACATTATCAATTTAGTTTCCTCATAGCTTTCCTCTAGCATATCTAGAACCTCTTTAGATGTTCCATCCAGCTCTCATCACTCCCATACAGGTAGAATTTTGTATTTCCATCAAACTATCATCTTTCCCATAGAGTTAGAGCTAAATTAATTTAGAAATCTTTTCTTGTTGAGCAATCCAATTCCCCTAGCAAGCCTAACATATAGACAACCTCCCTTACATTCAAGAATTTACTCAAGGATGTCATTTTTAGTCTCAGAAATCAAAATAACCTTATTGTTCATTTGTCAAAACTACATAGTTAATAGAAAAAAAATCAATGGAAAAAGCATGAGGAAAAATAATCTACCTCTATATTATTAGGGGTGATCAAATACTGCTTAAATCTACAATCAGAAACCCTCCTATGAGATACAACCAATCCTATCAGATTAAAAAACAAGAACTAAAACCTTCTTGGGAATCACAACAACAATACCTGAAATCAATCAATGGCCGAATGTAATTTTGTCCAAACATGTAGTAATGAAAAGGCTCTTGTATTGCTCTATGATAATTAGAAAATGTGAAAGGATCCTGAAATAAAGGAAGAAACAGAAGAAATTATGCATTTGTTCAAATGAGTAAATATAGTGTAATGTGTTAATTGTTTTTTCTTTACATCATTTAGGAACTAAAGCATAAAAAATTACATAGAGAGGATTTGAAGCAGCAAACCTCAAACTATAACAGAATCCAGTCAAAAGTTGTTGCCATGTTTGAAAGGACTATTTCTTTTGCATTGGGATTCCCACTCTCAAAAACCTGACAAAGGCAATCCAGATACATGACCATTGGAAAGATACAAAATTATCACATTAAAGAGAGGAAACAACAAACACTCTATTAAAATTCCATTCCTACCTCAAAATCTACTGCTTTGGAAGAAAGAAAAGCATTTCAGGAAATTCCAAAGCAATACAATTTTCATTTTTTTTATTAAACATCAATATAAATACCTTTTTTTTGTTTCTCTTATGGGAATTTTTTAACTGGGAATGAAACTATTTCAACATTTAGAAAACCACGTTTGACAGGTATACAAGGTATTGGAAATGCAAACTTACAAACTATTTGCAAAAATGCTTTTACATTTTAAGATAGAGAAATTTCATTATGTGGACTTGCTTTAGTGGCAAAGACAAAGCAGAGTTGATGACCATCACCAGCCAAGCATGTGGCTTCAGGAAGGTTTAGAAGGTTGGTTGCTGCCCTTATTCAAGGGTAAAATCTATTACTAGGTCGTTAACAACACTGTCTCAACTCCAACATCCAAACCAGGTTGGGATTCTTGTTGTCTATGTAATAAATGAACAAAAAATGAATGTAAATGTAGGTTAGTGTTGTTGTAGCAGATTCTGGAAACATATATTGTGTTTACTTGGTCACTATATCATTTTCTGAGTTCAAACACTTCATATCTACTCATTACATTGTCTCATTATGCACTTGTACAAGTCTGAATTTTTTTAAAAAGAATTGTATGATTGTCAACAGTAGATCCTATAAAATTTATTTATTATGACAAGGATAACAAACAAATAGGGAGAGGAGTAAAATTACTTTGATACAACAAATTAGTTTCCCACTTGGGAATGACCTTCAAAACTACCCTAAACTTTACAATCATCTAATGTAAGCATATATCCAATTATAGCATAAGAAACATAAAAATACATCTTATTTTCGATCCTCCAAAAGCCTAGATTTGAGTTTTTTAAGATGAACATGAAGGTATAATTGAAAAAGTCACAAGAAATTTTTTTAAAAGAATTTTATGATCATCAACAATAAATCTTTTAATATGTTTTTTATGACAAAGTAACATACAAATAGGGAGAGAAAAGAGGAGAACAAAATCACTCTGATGCAAAAATAAATTGTACTAAACACAAAAGCATAATTTAGAAAAGTGAAAATTACTCAAATACTAAAAATAAAGTTAGAAAAAAAATACCTGAGAAAGTGAAAGGTCCAACCGAACATGATGAATTAGCTCTACAAGAAGTCTATATGCCAATGGCCTTAGAGTTTCAAAGCAAGCTCATCCAGTCCCTACAAGAAACAACAAACAGAGGCGCACACATGCCTTAATCAAGGAAGATTTTTTTTGAAAGTTTGTTATGTTGGTGCAGGAAAAGGAAGTGTTTTACTGTTTTTGAATATAGTAAGCATGGTAGCTCAATATCCCTCTTGGAAGGGCCTGCAAACATAGGTAGAGGAGGCATCTACAACAAATGAGGAAACTACTTCTTTGAGGGTGTAGTTGAATCCACTGGTGGTGTGATTTGAGATCCCATAACGAGGAGCTTACCAAGTATGTCAAGGTGCTATGGATGGATCAAGATGAAGGGAAGAGCTTTTTAATGAGCTCTTAAGCACTCCTTATTCTCAAGCATTATTTGAGAGAAATTTTAATCTCATTCATATCACTAAAAGATGAAAATGGACAATCTTTTTAATGTCAATGTAATTGAGGTTGAACTTTACTTAACTACTTTGTTTTATGGGTTAGTTTGATTGATATAGAAAAAATGAGGTTAAATTTTTCACTAGAGACAACACTTGCCCAGAGGCCTCATGGAGTGCTTGGTATTTGGAGTCTTGTAATTGACACTATTGGGAATATAGTCAAAATGCAGGTTAGTGCAACATCTCAATTCAGCTTCCACATATGAATAATTCTGATCGAATTTATGGATCAATAGTTGTGATCTTAGATTGATTGTTTCAAGTCTTCATGTTAAATGGAAAGAAAACAAGTTAGCATTTGAAGTTATGTTCCTGATCATTGCAACTCTTTGCTTTGTCAGATCCATCTTAGGAAAGTTGTTCACAGACACGTGTTCATGAGAAAGGTGTTGTCTTACCATCAATTACCCACCGGATTTGGAGAGATTTGATACATAATCCCCTGCATTTGCTTTTTGGATTAGATTTACTTGGTAGGGCAAGCTTAACATTGGCATCTCTGAGTAAAGGACTTTCCAAACTTTCCACAGATGGACAATTCCTTCAGTTGCGTATAAAACAGGTGAACATAAAAATTATATTTAAATTGAGGAAAAATCCACAGATTTGAGAAATATGAACATATTCATGTCCTTATATGACATTTTTATGGATATTTTGTAGGATTCTTCAAGGAAAATTACAGGAGTTGGTGATGGAATTTTACAAGGCACTGAGGCTTTAGCACAGGGTGTGGCATTTGGTTTCTCTGGAGTATTAACTAAACCTTTGGAAAGTGCAAGAGAACATGGTGTTATTGGTTTTGTACATGGTCTTGGGAGAGCATTCTTGGGTATTATTGTTCAGCCTGTGAGTGGAGTCTTGGACTTTGTTTCCTTGATTGTGCATGGTATTGGTGGAAGTTGTGCATGTTTTCAGGTATTTGGAAACAAATCTGTTTCAAATGGGATCAGGATCTCATGTGCCATCCATAGTAGTGGAATTCTTGAAGAATATAATGAAAGGGCAACATCTGGGCAGGTCATTTCCCTTTTCACTTTTTACTTGGGAATTTTTACTTTCCTGCAGATTATTGTATTTATATTTTATCTATTTATGGACAAGAATATCTGTGGAATATTTGTTAAGGTTTTGTAAATTAACCATTTGTAATAATTTTGAGGATACCAATATGATATAAACATTAATGACAATAACACCATGATTACTGATTTTGGAAATCTGGTTTGGTTCTCAATGTTGACTTATGTAAGTATAGTCTAGTCCAAGTGTGTTTGGATGCAGATGCCAAATGTATTTTTAGTCTAATTATTTGATTCACTATGATATATAAATGTATTTACAATAAGGATATCACACACACATATGTGTGGCAATAAAATAATAGCTTTTAAATACTAATAAACATAAGTGAGTGAATTTGTTGAAATCAACAATCTTACAGGAAAGCTGTTAAGAAAATCAATATTTGGATCATCTATCCTCAAAAGTTTGACAGCCCAATTTAATAATTTCATCAGTTTTGTACTTGTTATCAGGGTTGAATGAGAATCTCTTCAAGAAATTAGTGCATGTCATCTTTATGCTTTAACTTGTAAATTAATATGTTTCATGTATTTTTTTCTGTAAATTGAGGTTTTGAATGGGTCGTCAGCTTGAGTTATTGGCATTAACTAGGCCCAGCTAGTGGGAACACAAATAGGGGGCCCCATCCCCTAACAACCAACAGTCCAAGTGCATGAGTAAAGTGGCCCACAAGCCCACCAGCCCTGCAAGGGCTTGACACTAGGTGGGCACTGAAACATCACCATCTAAACACCAACAAACCATGCCATCAATGACAATGTGTTTCCATTCACATACTAGTGCTTTATTGATCTTCAAATTATCTGGACATATTAATGGATGAATTGCACTAGTTTCTTATGTATTGCTGAGCACTATTAAAGAGAGAACATTGATTTGTATGTTGTTGACTTTGCAGATGGTGCTTTACCTTGCAGAAGAAAGGAGACATTTTGGATGCACAAATATTTCAATGGAACCTTCAAAATTTGCATGGTCGGATTTATACAAGGAACATTTTGAGGTATCAAATCACCGGATTTTTTTGGTCACAAATAGGCGTATCCTGATGGTGTAGGTTAGTCAGTGGAGCTTATCCTTTTAGACTGCATCATCTTTTGAAATATTGTCATGCCAAGTTAAGGCACTTATAAAAGTGTTTGTTCCTATGTTTTCAGTGCCCATCATCAAATAAAATGCTTACAATACCATGTAAAATACTATGGAATGTTCCATGGGAAGAGTTTCTATCCTTGGAATTAGCAATGGGAAGCTACTAGAAGCCTGCTCATCTAATTTTTCATCTAAAAAGCTTTGAAAAGTCCACACCCTTCTATGTTCAAGTGTTGTGTTGCAGCTGTGACAGGTTGCTAATGAAATCAAGGAGATTATTCAAATTGTGACAATATTTTATTTTTAAGTGTTGCAGTTGTGATAGATTGTCAACAGAATCAAGGAGGTTATTTAAACCTTTAAAATTTCCTATTATATTCAAGTATTGCAGCTATGAGAGGTTGAAAATGTAATTGGAGAGGTTATTTAAACCTTTGCAACTTTCTATTTTCAAGCGTTGCAGATGTGATAGGCTGCCAATGGAATCAGGAAGGTTATTTAAACCTCTACAGTCTTCTATGTTCAAGTGTTGCAGCTGTGATAGGTTGCTAATAGAATCAGGGGGGTTATTTAAACTTTTACACATTTCTATGTTCAAGTGCTACAGCTGTGACAAGTTGCCAATGGAATGAGGGAGGTTATTTAAACCTATACACCCTACCATGTTCAAGTGTTACATTTGTGACATGTTAGCAATGGAATCAGGAAGGTTATTTAAACGTTCACACCCCTCTATGTTCAAGGTTGCAGCTGTGAAAGGTTGCCAATGGAATCAAGGAGAATAACTATTTAGTATTTATTGAATCAGTAATTTGATTCATAGTCACTCAACCTATAAACTAACAACGTAGTATTATATACAAATGCAAGAAACAAAATACTTGTTAAAATACCAACAAGGCCACAATTAACTTTTAAAAACTAATATGCACATAGAAAGGAAAAATTATTCTGTTAAGTAATCTACAAAAATATTCATCTACATACCCTATCTATAAGCTTTTCAAATAGTAAATTTGATGATGATGATGATACACCATCCCTTTGTCTTCTCCATTAGCCATTTCAATATCAAGAAGCTGAAATCTCAAGACTGGATCTGGAACAAAGGGCAACAAAAGTTACTACACACTTCGCATCAATTTTTATGTCTTACCAATTCACAAAAGTAAATCAAGAAAGGAATAATGATAGAATCAGATTATCTAAATTAGAACCAAATACCATATGATGTTCTTGGGTGGTGGTCTAGTAGTAAATTGGCAAGAGATTACCACTGCTAGCCCAAGTCTGATTCTCAGGTACATTTGTGTGGTGAGAATTCCCAGGGTGATGCCATCCTAGGGCTTCAACCCTTCCCAGCCAAGAAAAAGGGGTTCACCTTTAAAAATACAAGTACCAAATTACAAATTTTAGACCTTCTAATTCAAAATTCAGTCTTGGATCTGAAAGTGACCAAAATACTTTCAAAAATAATGTTTCCTATAAACTAAAAATGTCAAAAATTAGAAGTTATAGATCATTTTCTTATTTTGCATGTTATGACAAACCATTGATTACCCTCGTGGATTTCCTTTTAGAAAGATGTTCAGAGTCTTGGTTTTATGTTGCTAGTTCAAATCCTATATTTGTGAAAGGTGATATAGACCAGAACATAACTAGAGGAGAATCCCCACTAATAAATGCCATCATAAGCTCTCGCTACATTGCCATTCAAATTGAAGAGTTTTTTTCTGTAAACACAAAAAAATTAGGTAAAAATATTCATGCATATAGTACTTCTAAGCAACAATAGACAAAACTTCCATACAATGGCACTTTCTATATAAATTTTTTTCTTGCTGGTGAAGATCAAATTAAGCTACATTTTTTTTTTGATTATAAGAAAACTAAAACTGCTCCTATAAATGCAATGATACAGGTAATATCATTCTGCATTCTTGATACCTCTCTTTACAGTACAAAGTGAAGGAAAACATAAGGATAAAATTACATAACCATACAACCGCCCAAATCAAAAGCCTGATAGCTACAAAGAACATCAACACTTTCTACCACTTTTACCATATCTAGAACTGGAGAGCCCTGCTATATTATCCAGTGTACTAGAGGAACCAATTTGGGACTTACAATTTGTATGTGCCTTTGAATATATTAGGCTTTGGAGTTTGTTGTCTCTATTGTAGAGGGCTCATCCAACCAAGATGGCCTACATATCAACTCTTATGACCCTGAAGTTGAACTGCCCATTAAGAAGTTGGGACAATATCATCCAAGCAAATAGATTCTTTTCCAGATGAATTTTTCCATGGCGTCAGTTATTGAAGGTTGTATTAAACATAAACTATCATTCAGCCAATCACATTACATCTTGCTGCGATAGAATGCACTTAACATTTGGATAAGATCTCAAATTGCAAATTTTGAAGAATTATTACCTTCCAATTACAGTTATTCCATTAAACATCAACAAATGAACCTAAATTACTTAGGAAAAAATGTGTTACCATGTAGTAACATTTAAAATTCAAATCCAAAGAGCAATTTCAATTTCTCAGCTTTCTATTGTGTATTTTATTTGGCTTGTTGACACCATCCTCTCCAACAGTTAAAAAATCCAGAAATAACCCACAATCATGGTCACACGCTTCACTATCTCCCCCCATCCAAGGCAGACCCCACCATCCATAAGGCCATATATAGGCCATCTGAGGGGTTTGATGGGCCGACACCACAACAATCTGAGCTCAGATAAAACCCTTACCCATATTTGTATACGATGCACATTTTTCTCCTCAGCACTGTTGACATACAAACACATTTTTGTGCAGAATCTTGAGGTAAGTCACTTGCCCTGGTTTCAATGAGCTTTTTAGGAAACCTGTACACCTAGATTTATGTATTTTTCTATTCTAAGACAATTGTGTTGTTATCTATTAAATGAAGGCATTGATTCCAGTTCTACAATATTTTTTTTTCTTGCAATTATAAAAGTGTTCGAGTGCTTAGTATCCATCCTCCCACTTTTGAACCAGACAGATTAAAAATAACCGATCAGTTGCAATCCTTAGGTACATCTGAAAAAAAAATAGATTCCCAACGTAATGGAATCTAAGCCAGAGAAAGTCCTTTGCCTCCTAAAATTGAAAAAGATTAGCATACCTCCTCCATCTCTTTTTTCAGTGATTCTTTGAGTATGACCTCCAGGCTATATAAAGTAAATGCAAGCCAAAAAATGTAAATAAAACTGCCAAGAGACATCACTAGTTAACAATCATAATATAATGTCATGAATTAGCTTGAAGACCATGACCACCCACATACAAAGGAATAAGTCTTTGTATATCATAGGACGTAATTTAGCTAAAAGGGGGTCTTCTACATTCTCAAAAATAATGCAAGTCCTCCAATTATCCTTCTTAATTTGTATAAGATTACAAATCTATCAAAATGCTCTGGAAAATGTTTTTCTTATGATTCTATTTGTGATCCTTAACAAACACTGAATTCAAATGGCCAATGATAAATACCATAGGACATAGGTGTCTTAAGCTTTCTAAGCGCAATAAGTAAGGAAAACAAAATATGTAATCAAGAAAATGATAGAGGACTTCATATCACAAATCTCTAAAAGTGTCGAGATTGTAATTAAGAGCAGTAAGCAATTGATTTTCGTAAAACAAGATTATAATGAGGAATCAGTGGGAAGTCATTGGTATCAAGTCCAAGGTAACAGAGAAAGGGAACAAACATTACTGACTTCAGCTTATCACATTTTAGATGAATAAAGGCTGACAATATGTTCAAAATTAGTAAATAAGAATCAACACATCACAAAATACCATCTTTTACATTTTGATCTCAAGGAAGCACACAAATAGTACTGCTACAGGTAGGGACCTGTACAAATGAGCTTGTTAAAGATCTAAGTAACTATGGTAAGATTTTCCTGATATGACAGGAAAACCATTTAAATATAAAATGCAAATTAAATTTCAAATAATTATATTAAAATAGTAATCTTTTCATGTTTAATGCAGGCTTTAGAAAAACTTTCCCAAATTTTATGGGATCTTCTCTTATTTTAAAACAAATTAACATGTTGATTATGCCTATTTATAGGTCTGTGAATTGAACATCATAATTTCATGTCATAAAAATGTCAAATTTGTATTTTTATATTTTAAAATTGTAGAAATAGTTCCCTGTTTTCTAGTAACTCTTATTTATACTCTTGTATTCCATTGTCAATTTGTATACTATGTAAGTTATTTCCTCTTGTATTGAATTGGCTTACCACAATTCATATTTTATTTTCTGGTTAGATTCAAGTTTCTCAAATACTAATAGATGTTAATGTCCAAGTGATGTTAGGAAATCAATGCAGAGAATTTTTGCTTCCACTTGTACTATATAATTCCTGATTTTTCATGATGCATTATTTTTTCAAATATAAAATAAAATAGCCTGAGAAATGGCAATAACAAATATTGATGCCAAGAAGAGCGTACCTAAAAGCAATTTCATGTACTCCATATGTCATATAAAGTACTTCAAAAATTGAAAAGTAGATTGGAATTGTGATTAGTCCTAAATCTAGAATGAATTGCAATGCATATGTGTTTGTGATATGTATGATTCTGACACTAGATATATTACCTTCCTTTCACATTGAAATGTGAATTCAAAAGCATGAAACCAACACCTTTTGCACTGTCATCTTTGTCACCCATACATGAGATAAAAATGTCTCCAGATGCAAGGCAATGAGCAGTATGAGGAAAAGCCAAATTTGTTTTATCCAAGATAGTCTCTCGCTCAATGGATTTGTGAAGGATTGGTGACCTTGGATTGTCTCCCGTATCAAAATATAGATACGAGAGGACCTGCACATGAAGTTTCATGTAATTCATAAATTCAGAAGACTACAGTTTTTGTATTATGCATGTAAAGCAATATTTTGTATCATTGAAACTAGGTTCATATGTGAATTGAAAACCAAAAAATTAGCAATCAAATTCTCAAAGAAAATTGTTGCATAACCTTTCTAAGGTATAATCAAAACAATAAGAAATTAGAAAGGGGAATTCCATTTCTTAAATGTTTCAACAAATCCTTTTACAGGCTCTTCACAAGTTCACACAAGAACATTTGTGGGAACATGAATTCCACTGTAATCCATCAGAAGCTACTTACAATAGTGATGGTAAGATGAGGTAATTCCTTTGAGCAGAAGGATCCCCATGGCAAGAGCTACATACATTCCATCCAGAGTGATGCAACTCATCGCCTAGATGAGCTACATGAAAACAATGTATTACCTTGGAATAAGAGGATGACTTTGGATCCACGTCTATTGTAGCTAAGTAGTCAGGATTTTCCCTTCCAGTACCTAAACCACAACCAATGTAAAAAACAATTATAAGTTCATAATTCAATCAATATTTTATACTTCAATAAGTAAAATCAATACTTTAGGGAATCCCATAACCCGTTGGAAGAAAGAAGCAGGCGTAAATTTAGTGCCCAAGTTAAAATTCCAACCCACACCCTTCCAATTCAAATTTACTTATCAATTAAATAATTGGGGCTATCCCACCATTTATCTATAATTTCCTCTTTTTAACTATAGTATTCTTTTTGGGGCAGTACAGGCCATGGGGATCATATTAGAGCTAGTATCCAATAGTTATAATCTATCTACACACTAAATATACAATAATTGGCAAACTGAGAAAAGGGCAATGTGGCTTCTTCAGTATGTTTTTAGTTTGGATTTACATTTTAGCAATAGCCTATAACCTTTAGAAGCAAGAAACAACCTAAAATATTAACCCTCCTCTAGAATGAGAAGGGCTAGATGTACGTTATGGGAATATATTGATGGATAATGATTAATTCATTATTAAATTTGGTATGATTGAGAGAGATTCTTGTGGTTTAGAGTATATATGACGTAGCTAAGAAGAGTAAGAAGTAAGTAGAATCAACAATATACCTTCTATAAGGTTCATCACTTAGAAAAAGATAACCACTTTTTTAGTATTTTGAAGGCTTGATAATCTACAGTTATATTTTAAATTTAGTAGCAAAGAATTAATGCAACATTTATTATATCAATGAAGTGAAAATTGACAGATTTATCTTAAACAAGGTTACATGAATTAGACTAAAATTGTGCCTTTCGGAATTCCTTCTTGATGTATGATACACAAATTAATGCTAAATATTTTCCACTTTCTTGTCAGTTCTAAAAATAGGATTTTGGTTGTGTCTTCCATTTTTGGGAAATGTAACTATTGTAAGTAATGAATAGGGTTTTCCCATTTTAGAGTAGGGGATTTTTGTTTATTAGTAGTGAAGGGTTGTTGGAGGAGAGGGTTGGGTTGGGGAAAGATATTGTATGGGTATGCAGAACGTATGTCGTAATTCAGCACATAACGTAGATATTGTATGGACATTGTATTGGTAGGTGTGAAGCCAAACTCTGCAACTTTTTTCAACATCACGAAGCTCCAAGCTGTATCATGGCAGTAATTGATTTCCAAGGATGCCTTGTAAGAAGCAAATCAGTTATCATTTTAGTAATTTCCATCTTTTGAAAAATGTTTGGTAACTAGTCACAAAATACAAGAGCTTATAGGGCACACAGCTGTAGATATTTATGGCTACAATAATGATATGAGAGACTACATCTAATTCACCCTTACATTTTTCAAGAATGGCTCCCAAGCTATAGAACTACAAACCTCTGATTCTCATATTAGATAAACAGAGATGACCTACCTTCATTTCAAAATGTACAGTAGCGAGAGACTCTCATGTCCTTATAATCTAAGACTTATAGAGCACAAATTTACATGTCAACTTCAGATATCTATTCAGTATTATCCAATGAATTATTTATCCTCCATTGGAAAACAAGAACTAGTAACATCTAGAAAATACCTAGTGACCATGCAAATAAAAAAATTAAAATAAGGCACCATGAGAAAAAACTGATGCTTTTTTCCAAACTAAAAACAATTAGTTTCACCAAAAATATAAGTGTGGGAGACTGAAACATAAGCTGGAGTTGTTTTTGTCTTTTTAATCAATAAATTAAAATCCATAGTAGATATTAATTAACTAAAGTCTTCCTACCCAATTCCTTCAGCCTAAAAACAAAAAAACGAAGTAAAGTCTTCTACATCAAAAAAACCATTTTCATATGCTAGCAAAACCAAAAGAGTCTTATAGAGACTGATAAAAACTGGATATCAGAAACTGAAAAAGCCTTAAAAGTATGATGAAGATAGCTAAAAACTATGTTGCCAGGCTAGGTCCAGGTTCAGGTTTTGTGGATTTCCCATTGTTTTCCCATAAGGTTCAATACAACTGGGTTTAGTTCAATCATATATATATATATATATAACAACCATAATTTTCACAAAATATTCTAAATTAGATAATAATTGAAAAAAAAGTTGATAATTGATGACCAAAAGTAGGTCAATGAGAATAGAAAAATTGATTAGCAACAAACCATTTAATAAAAAAATCTTGTGACAGGAAGACTCTCATTAAAACGAACAACTAGCAGTATCAACATATGGGGGCTAACACAATACGGCTCTAGTCCAAATCATTGCCAGTTGCATGAGCATAAGGCCAACACAGTATCTAATTATGGCCTTGCGAGAATGAGTTGTGTTTAAGAGTTTTCAAATGACCAATGATTGGAGAATAAATTCTTCCAGTGGTTGTCCTCATATCCAAGGCTGACAGTGCTTCAGAAAAATATATAGAAATTTAAATTGTAGTGTTCATCTGCCCTTGTAACCTAGACTATGAATGAGGTAGAGAAGCTGACCCTCTTTGCAAATTGTAAGAACCAGGAGTCTACCAAAGTGGTAACCCACTTGGAGATGCAACCTTTCATGGATCCATCAGCATCTGATTTAGCAACTAAACTAACAAATGGGTACTTGACACCCCAAATGGCTAAAAAAAGAAGAGAAAAGAAAGTAATCAATATGGTGGTGGTAATGGAAGTCCCCATTAAAACTCAATGCCTAAAAGGAGCTACTTCCTGAAGGTAAAGGAACAAATACTACATATTGGACTGGGGAAAGGGCAATAATGTATTACAGATTTTGAGTCGCAAGGACTTGTGGCTCAAGCACTACTCCAAACTTGTTAGGTGCCAATGTTCAACTTCAAAGCATGGCTTGGGTGGGGGATGTTCCAGCTGTTAGTAAGAGAGTCTTGATGTCCGAGAGATTATGCCAAATTGCTAGGGGAATCAGTCCTTCTAGTGAGTAGTAAAAAGCTTCAGCATCAAGTGCCCATTCAAATAATTTAATAATGTATATACTCAAGAGAGGTAGTGATTGTTTGTTAATCAATATCAAGCTTCCTCTGCCATGCAAGGTTGCAGAACTATCAATTATTTTGCACCACCTGAATTATTTACAAAAGGTTTTGGGAAAGTTTCTCATCCTGTTACCATGAGCTAAAGAGGCTTGTACTTTTAACTATTTGATTAAGCACTTCAATATCCCTAATTAAATTCGGAGAGACATTTTTTTTTGCATTTGAAAAACCATGTCTTTGATTATCCCTTCTTAGTTGAGATGCATATTGATTTGGTTTTCCATAGTTTTATAAAATCATATCTTGCTACAAACTAGTCTCATCTTAACAACAAATTGATAAAACCTTCATTGACATAACTTTATCTCAGACCTAAACATAAAAATACATCAAACTCAAACATATAACACAGTAAAGAGTGAAGGCGATATTCAATAGTGATCTTCAAACCTGAAATGTCATATTGGTGAAGCAGGTGCCCATTCTTCTATAATTCATTTTTCCAAATATTCAGCATACGAATGTCAAAACCTACTTTCAGGCTACTTGCGCCACACAGAAAATTCCATTCACCACCTGTGCTAGCATATACTTTACCTTTGCAAGCACCCGAGGCCCTATGTGAAAATGGGAGCTTTGGAACAGGGTATGGACATCCAGAAAAGAAATGCGTGCCAGTTTGTGTAGGGTAAAAGATGTCGTAATGTCAAAAACTAAATGTGCACATTATTAGGAACTTGGCGGTAATTTTCATTTTAATAAACATACTCTAAAACCATCCCTCTAAACCTTATTTTCAGGCTGCAACTCACCAAATTTGAGAAGTTATTTGGAGGAGCGGGAACCAATAGTGGTGGGAAAAGTAGCACAAAATGGTGAA